>RBNI01005031.1:0-13104 GCA_003990745.1 Jimgerdemannia flammicorona | reverse complement strand
AAAAAAAAAAAAAAAAAAAAAAATACTCTTATATAGAGATTCAGATCCTGGAATAAGATCAATTCCATGTTGGATTTGGTGCTTGGGTGGAAGTCCTTGGGAGTCTTGGAATATATCTTGGAATTCTTCAAATAGTTCTTGAGCTTCTGTTGGAATTGGACTACTTGTAGCTTCAGTGACTTCTTGTACTATGCAGATGAAGTAGGTGTTTCTCTTTCTTCAGGAGAGTCTCTTCATTTGAATGACAGAGATGATTTCGATTCCTTGATAGTTGGTACCTTCCTGAGGTATCAGAGTGATCTTTCTGCCTTCATGGGTCAGGTTAACCTCATTGGTTCTCTAGTTGATGTCTGAGTTGTGTTGGGTCAACCAGGCTTTTCTTAGGATAATGTTTTATCCTGGGAGATCTATAATGCTGAAGTTCAACTTCTCTTGATATTTTCCAATCTTAAGCAAGAGATCTTCACAGATCTTGGTCAATGGTGTAGGTTTACCATCACCAAAGGTAATACTTCTTTTCTCAGTGGCTGGTCTGCTTCAGACTCCAATCCTCTTAGCAGTCTTGGTGCCAATATAGTTTTCAGTAGTACCACTATCAAGCAAGACATTGACATTCTGTCTGTAGACTTGGCCTGTGAACTTGATGCAACTGTCCTCCTTTTTTATGGTATTGAACTCTTCATCCTTATTATTGTCCCAATTGCTGTCAGTCTCCTCAAAGTCAGTTTCTCCCCATCCTTCACAAGGAGGGTTATCTTGTTTGGGTTTCTCAGTCTGTTGGGCTTGGTGCTTCTCAGATTGAATTTTGAAAACTTTGGAGAGACATGCATGGCATTTACCAACATGTTCCATGCAGTATATTCAGATAGAATGAGGGCATTATCCACATGGTGCATAACCATCTACAATTCTCTTATATCAGTTTTCATCATCTTCCTTCATGGTAGTGATCTTTTGACTGGAGATTTGTTAGTTAATCCAAACCCTTTCTTGTCATGGTCTGTCTGGGAAAGCTCAGAGACTTCTTTGATGGTGAGATCTTGATGGATTTCTTCAATGATTGCTTGGCCAATTCTTTGGCCTGCTTTGACTTCAAATGATGTGTCTCCAAAATTTTGCAAGATGACACAGATTTCACCAGTAAAATCTTGGTCAACTACTCCTCCTCCTAGCCCAATGTTGAACTCTTTGGCTAGGCTGCTTCACTCAGTAAGGTAGATGTATGTACCTTTGGGAGCTTGCATTGTAATCTCTGTTTGTACTATAGCATTGGTGCTTGGTGGAATGGTGAGATCTTGGCTACTGTAGAGGTCATATCCAGCATTGTTTGGGTGGGTCTTAATGGAGATGGTAGCCTTGTACCATATCTTTTATACTTTGATGACATTCTCAGGGTTCTTCTTTCCTGGACCTTCTCCAATAACAGTAATGTTCTGGTTACTGGGTTTGTCTGATCTGTTTCAGAAGGTTTCAAATTCTTTCTTGTCATATATATCAAATTCGAGATTGTGGAGTTTTACTCGAGATTCAGCAATCATGGTTTTGCTGTAGTATTGAGCAATCATAAGTTGTTTCAGTCTAGGGGCTGCAAGATGAGCTCCATATCCTGGGGCATTATTTGCTGCATTCTGAGTAACTACTACAGGTCAGGTGTTCTAAGTGAGGGGTTTCTCAGGAAGAGTTCACCACCATTCTTCAGCAGATCCTCAGAAGAATATAACAACTCGATAGATGTAGGCTGTGATAGTAGCAAAGAGTTATTCCAGAGTATAGTCTTGATTATTTGTTAGGAGGTGGTTAGCAACTTGCTCATTGGTCCATTGATTAGCTTCAAAGTTAGTGTCAACTACACTAATAAAGCTTTGGACTTCTTGTGCAGTACCATTGAAGGTAGGTAGGCTCAGATTTTTGGTAGGTCAGGTCTATTCAGCGAAGGTAGTAATGGTTGCTGCCATTATGGCTATCTGGGCTGTGAGGTCTAGAATCTGTTGGTTTGCCATATTGTTTACTGGAGGCTATTGGACTACTGGTAGTGGTGTTACTGTTTGTAACATTTTAGCATAGTTTATTTCTTTTCTTTGTCTTTCTTCAATATTCTATGACCTTCCAGTACTTTCCAAATGCTTAGAAATCCTTTCTTAGTGCCAAGCATTAACTAGTACTTATTTAGCTAGTTACTGAATGTCCTGGAAACTTGTAAAACTTTATTTGTCATCATTTGTCATCTTTGCCGAGAACTTTCCTCTTGGCATTTTCCTTTGATTTCTCAGATCCTTCTGGATCCTTCTTTCAGATCTTGTATAAATATTCCCTTTGTTCTCACAAATAAAGTCTCAGAATATTTTCTCCCAGAAATCCTTCAAGAATACTTGAGTCCTTAAGTATCTCTTCGAGCTACTTAGAACTACCAGAACTAGTTGCTTCCTCATTTAGAAACTAGAACCATTACACTTGGTAGCAGTGGTTAAGTTACATCTAGCCTTATCAAGACACCTCTCAAGATATCAGTCACAACACTATGGAGGACAATGGGTGGAACCCTTCATACAGTACCTATGGTCCAGGCAATGCCTCATATAATCAGTAAGAAGAAGAGGAACAGCAAAACCCTACTCAGTTAAATGGGGCCATTGAGAGTCTTTTGTAGACCCCATTAGCTCAGATTGCTCAACTTCAAGAATGTATAGAAAGAAAGGAAAGCAAGGTCTCTGCTCATACCTCTGCATCTCCACTGATATCAATACATTTGACAGCAGTCACTATCAAGCCTCAGAAGCCCAACATCTTTGATAGTCAAAGAGGAGGACTGTCTACCAATGCCTGGCTTTTCCAATTGAAGAAATATGGAGAACTGACTAATTTAGAAGAAGCAACACTAGTCCAATTTGCTGCCACACTCCTCTGAGAGAATGCTGCAATCTGGTGATGAAATTATGTCCAGAATACCAGATTCTCTGGCCAAATCAAGACCTGGGGTGAATTCTCTAATGCTATTCAAGACCAATTCAAACCAGTCAACAGCACCAAGACTGTGCGAGACTGTCTGGCAAATGTCAAACAACTCAAGTCTGTATAAGTATACAATGCACAATTCCTGTCAATCCTGCTAGAATTACCACATGTCACTGAAGACGAGAAGGTTGACAAGTACATCTGAGGCCTGAAAGGTCAAACCCAAGTTCATGTCGAACTAGAAGAACTCAAGGACCTAGATACAGCAATAAAAATTGCTGATAGGTTTGATGTTATCACCTATGGTCACCACTTTGAACAGAAGAGACTACCTTTCAACAATAACAACAACCACAGAAGGGAGGAACCCAAAGTCAGAACTGTTGGACCTGCCCCCATAGACCTAGATACCATCGATAAGAATAAAAAAGGTAAGCTTACACCTGAGGAAAAGGAGTGTCTCAAGAAGGCTGGAGCCTGCTTCTTTTGCCATCAGCCTGATTACATTTCAACTAAATGTCCCAAGAAAACTGCCAAACCAAAGAGGATTCTGGTCCTGTCCAAAGACACCCAAGGTCAACTAGTTGAACAAGAAGTTGTACTCAATTTCATACAAGTCAACCCCAAGGCCCAGATCCCTCAAGCACAGTCAGAAGGAGCCATTGGTTTGGACCTTCAAGCAGTACAACAAGTCACTATTTCAGTACATGAGAGAAGGCTCATTCCAACTGACCTTTCAGTCAAAATTCCTAAGGAACATTATGTAAGAATTGCACCAAGATCTAGCCTCAGCTTCAAGCACTCATTGGATGTTGGTGCTGGAGTCTTCTGAGGTAAAATGCAAGTCTTGCTAGTCAACCACAAGAACTAACCATATACCATCAATAAAGGAGACAGAATTGCACAGCACATCCTGGAGCGAGCCACCCTACCCGTCATCAAAGAAATCACCAAGCTGTCTTCAACTAAGTGAGATCAGAAAGGCTTTGGCAGTACTGACAAAGTTGCAAGCATAGCTGAGAACTAAGCCAATTCAATGCTCATTTTCAAAGATCTAGTCAAGGGACAAGAACTAGATGTTCTCATAGACAGTGGAGCTGTTGGGAACTTCATTAACAAGAACCTCATTGATAAGCTCAAGATTCTTATCAAACCAGCTAGCAAGAATGGTGGAGTTGTCACCACAGATGGCACCACTTTACCAATTGACTCAATTGCTGCTAAACTTCCCCTCAAGATCCAGAAGTACTGGGAACATTTAGATTTCAAGGTAGCACCACTAGGAGACCATGACCTGATCCTAGGCAAACCCTAGCTTATATAGCACAACCCTCAGATTGATTGGACCAAGAATGAAGTCACTTTGATTCAGGATGGAGTCAACATTACCATCAAGCCAGACAAGACTCAGACGAGAACCCCAATTGCTACCCTCTCAGCAATTCAGTTCAAGAAGGCCCTCAAGAAAGCTATCTGTGCCTTTGTGGTACTGATTCAACAAAAAAAAGAAGACAAGAAGCTATCAATTAGTGAAAGCATCAAGTTACTACTAAATAAGTACAAGGATATCTTCCCAGATAAACTACTTGGTCTACCACCTTTAAGAGACCATGACCACGAAATCAAGTTGGTACCTGATGCAGCTATACCTAAGAAGAAAATGTACCATATGTCTCTACTCAAAATTGAAGCAGTCAAGAAGGAACTCAATAAACTCATTGAGCAAGGAGCCATTCAGCCAAGCAAGTCACCCTTTGGTTCCCCAGTCCTATTCATCAAGAAAAAGGATAATATTCTGTAAATATGCATAGACTACCAAGCACTCAACAAGATCACAGTCAAGAACCACTACCCACTACCACTCATAGATCAAATCTTTGATGCCCTCAAGAATGCAAAGTACTTCACCAAGATTGATCTCACCTCTGGATATTACCAAATTCAAATTAAGCCAGAAGACATACCCAAGACTGCCTTCATGACACCCTTTGGACTCTATGAATTTCTAGTCATGGCCTTTGGTCTCACCAATGTGCCAGCAACCTTTCAAGATCTCATGCAAACTGTCTTCAAGGACCAGCTTTATATCTTTGTACTTGTATATATTGATGATATCCTGATCTTCAGTAGCACTGAAGAAGAATACCTCAAGCACATTGAATAAGTCCTCAAGATCCTCTGCAAGAACAAGCTCTATACAAAGCTCAAGAAATGTGAATTTTTCAAGGATCAAGTTGAATACCTTGGACACATTGTATCAGCCAAAGGAATTCAAGTAGACTTAAGGAAAATACAAGCCATTGAACAATGGCCTGTACCAACAAACCTCACCAAACTCAGGTCCTTCCTTGGTCTAACTGGATACTACTATCGATTTGTCAAGAACTTCTCTGGTATTGCAGAATCTTTGACAAACCTCCTGTGAAAGGAATCCAACTCTGACCTTTATGTCCCCTACATCTGGGATGCTTTCTGTCAACAAGCTTTTCAAGAACTCAAGAACTGCCTGACCCATACATCTGTCCTGAGAAACATAGACCCAAACTTGAAGTTCATGGTCACTACAGATGTATCTAACTTTGCCATTAGTGCAGTCATTTCCCAAGATGATGGTCAAGGACACTGATCTATTGCTTTTGAGTCAAGAAAATTGTCCCCAGTAGAACAAAAGCTGGCTACTCATGAAAAGGAACTCCTGGCAATCATATATACTCTCAAGACCTGGTGATACTATCTAGAAGGAGTTGAGTTTGATGTGATCACTGATCACAGGTCCCTTCAGTACATCAACACTCAACCAACCCTTTCTTGCCAATAAGCCAAGTAGAGCCAACTACTTCAGACCTTCACCCCAAACATCATCTACAAGCCTGGCAAAACTCTAGTTGTACCAGATACACTTTCAAGGAGACCTAACCTTGCTGCAATTTTACAAGTCACCATGGTACCTGAATTCCTCAATCAGATCAAGAAGGCTTATGAACAAGACTCTCTGGTTCTACAAAGGAACACCAAGGAATTCAAGGAAAAGTACACCTTCAAGGACAACCTTGTATACTATCAAGACAAAGTATATATTCCTGCCAACTCTGAACTATGGTACAAGATTCTTCATGAACACCATGACTCCTACTAGCCAGTCACCTTGGAACTGAGAAGACCATCAAGAATATTCAATGAGACTACTACTGGCCAAATATGCTCAAGGAAATCAAGAAGTATGTCCAAAGCTGTGAACTTTGCCAAAGAAATAAGTCAAGCAACTAAGCACCTGCTGGTCTTCTATAACCCTTGTCAATTCCAACCAAGAAGTTTGAACAAGTCACAATAGACTTCATTGTATAACTCCCATGAACCAAAACAGGCTATGATGCTATTGTTGTATTTGTAGACCATCTCACCAAGATTACAATTACCAAGCCAACCACAACCAATACCACTGCCCCAGAAATTGCAAGAATCTTCTTCAAGACTGTCTTCCGCCATTATGGACTTCCCTGAGTAATTATCAGTGACCGCAATCCCAAGTTCATAAGTCACTTCTGGCAAGCACTCTTTAAGACCCTTGGAATCCAAATTGCTATATCCACTGTCTTCTATCCTCAAACTGATGGACAGACAGAGCGAATGAACAGAATACTTAAACAAATACTCAGAAACTATGTGTCTTATGAGTAAGATGATTGGGACCACTATCTGACCTATGCCAAGTTTGCCTACAATAATGCCAACCAATCATCAACTGGCCTTTCTCCATTTCAGTTACTTTATGGTCAAAACCCCAAGACCTCTGCAAGCCTAGTCTAATTCCAGCAATCCAGTCACACACAAGTCCCCACAGTCCAGAATCTTATCGACAAAATAGATTCCCTTCTCAAGATCACCACTATGAACCTGCAAAAGGCTCAGCAACATCAAGCTAGATATGCAGATAAGAAGCAGTGAGATGTCATATACAACATTGGTGATATAGTTCTACTCAAAGCCAACAACATCAAGGCTCAATCTCAAGTCAACTGCCAGTCAGCCAAATTCCAGCCCAAGTACCTTGGACCCTTTGAGATCACTGAGCAAGTCTCCACCTGGTCTTACCACCTCAACTTGCTAACAACTATATATATACACCCTGTATTTCATATGTCACAACTCAAGGCCTGGAACCAGTCACTCCTATACCCTGGCCGAATTCTGATACCATCAGCACCAGTCATAGTTGAAGACCACATTGAGTATGAAGTCAAGAAAATCTTAGACAAACGAGTCTGATACTATTACACAGAATACCTAGTCAAGTAGATGGGTTACCCCGAATATGATACCACCTGAGAACCTGCTGCCAACCTCAAGAACTCCCAAGACCCCATCCAAGAGTTTGAGTAAAAAGGAACTCATTGACTGCCCATGAGATTCTCTCCTTGGATAGTAGACAACCTACTGTACTGATCAGGCATATTATGTATCAGGGCTCTCTAAGGGATATAGCATCAGAAACAAGAGATATAGGAGAACCCTATAAATCCTACAACCAATGAGATTCAAACCAGTTCTCATCTGATCAAGATGATACTTTGGCCCTTGCTTTATACAAAGACAGCCAATCCTTGCCAATGAGTTGATATATTTAATTTGAAGTTTCTTTTAGTCTTATTGTTTATTATATGTAACTTTGAGAATTCAACGAGGACATTGATTCTTAAGGAGAGGGAGATGTAACATTTTAGTATAGTTTATTTCTTTTCTTTGTCTTTCTTCAATATTCTACAACCTTCCAGTACTTTCTGAATGCTTAGAAATTCTTTCTTAGTGCCGAGCATTAACTAGTACTTATTTAGCTAGTCACTGAATGTCCTGGAAACTTGTAGAACTTTATTTGTCATCATTTGTCATCTTTTCTGAGAACTTTCCTCTTGGCATTTTCCTTTGATTTCTCAGATCCTTCTGGATCCTTCTTTCAGATCTTGTATAAATATCCCCTTTGTTCTCACGAATAAAGTCTCAGAATATTTTCTCCCAGAAATCCTTTGAGAACACTTGAGTTCTTAAGTATCTCTTCAAGCTACTTAGAACTACCAGAACTAGTCACTTCTTTATTTAGAAACTAGAACTGTTACACTGTTACTACTTGAGGTACTGGTATAGAGTGTGATGGGGTTCTTTGGATCTGTATAAGTTGCTGGAGTAATAGTTGTGGGTCCAGAGTAAGGGCTCAATAGATAGCTGTTTGTTGCTGTGTAGCTGATGAAGGTGCATCTCCTTCAGTGGTATATCCAGGATTGAATTCACTGAGATACTCCTCCTCCTCTTTAGCTTGGTCTCCATGTAGTTGGGTTTGCTCAGCATTGAAGTAAATAGAATCAGTTGTATATCTGATTTTAGATAGACTTAATTCAAAGTCAAGTTCTGATTCAGTATTGGTTTCAGGTTCAGGTAGAGTGTAGCAGGGCCTGCTTCTGATTCAGGGTCAGATTGTTTATGGAGAGTTTCCCTTGCTTCTTCCTTAAGAATATAGTGGGCCTTGCAATTTTGGAATCAGTAGTATAATGCAGTCTTGGTCCTGGTATGGTGGAAGTTAGTAGAGTTGAGCCACTTGACTATAGAGGCTTGGACTTCATGAGGAACTAAGGCTAGAAAGACTGCTGATGGTTGTCCTAGGTCACTTGAATTTGTGGAGCTGATAAAACTCTTATTGAGAAGAGTAAAGAAGACTTCTATAAGATCTTCTTCATCTTGACTTACTGGGTGTAGTGTAAGGAGTTTGGTATATAGGGTTTTACCTATCTGCTGATTTAACTGGAGTATTTCTTTCTTTGAATGAGATTTGTCTCACTTATTACAGGTGTGAAGGTCAAATTGTCCTTATACATTAGGTTCAATTCTCTCCAGATTGTCAGATGGTTTAGGATAAATTCCAGTTCAGAGGTTGGGCTTTATACCAACTTGTAGGAATTCTCAAAAGGGTTTGTAGTGGAGTGAGAAAGCATCTTGAAGTAGAATTGGATTGTAAACTACTGCTATCAAGTTATAAGAGGGTTACTTGTTAGGGTAACCATTATGTAGTTATGAAAGGGTTTTCTGGAAGTTCTGGATATTCTGGAAGACCATTTTCTTATAGTCAAGATCAATTTCATATGGAGTACATCTTCTATGCTTATTGATTTCAAGATTGGATTGACATCTCAACCAAAGTTCTTTTTCAGACTAGTTCTGAATATTCAGGATTTTTCATATTTCAGGAAGTTTAAGAAACTAAGACCAGCTTAGTTGAATTGGTATATCGCTGCAGACAATATCCAATTAGGAAATTTTGTAATGGAGTTAGGAGTAGGACCTAACAGGGAGCAGATTTACTTAAGAGTGGTTTGTGGGTTATAAAATAGGTTTATTCACTATTCATGTTATTGCTATACTAGGAGTAGTTATATAAAGAGATATTGTGGAGAAGTATTCAGGAATGTTCTTGTATATTTGAGTCTAAGATTCTGAGATCTGGGGGAGGGGGTATTTATACTAGTGAGGGGCTATCTGGGCTATGCTGAATATAGATGTAGCACTTAGTGCTTTGCTGAGTCAGAATACAGTCATGTCATACAAGTGTGACCTGATATATCAAGGGATCATCTGGCTGCTGAGTCAGTTCACAGTCATGTCATATAAGGCTAATCTAACTATACTATGACTGCTAAGCTATCTATAGATTTAGATACTATCTGGGTAGTCTCCAATAACATCACCATCAATAACATTATCTCTGATGAAGTAGTTATCTAGGAAGAGTTGTTCATGAATTAATTCTCCCTATTTGCTGAGGTAGTAATATATTGGAACTTCATTGCCATCTCATAGAATGGCATCATTGGTCTTATATGCTGGGTAAGGTGTTGGTGGGCAAAGGAGGGATATATTGTCTTTGCTTTCATCAGATTCACTGTCTGCATACCTTCTATAGATTACAGCACTATAGGTTGTGGGGTTGTAGTAAGCTAGTAGCTGTAGTTTATGTTGCTCATACTCAGGTAGTGGAGTGGTTGGTTCAATCTTGAGAGTTGTCTGAAGGTATAGATTATATTCTTTGGTCTCTTTATTATAGTTGAAGTAATTTGAGATAAATGTGAATTAGTATTTGTGCCAGTAGTCATTGTCCCAATAAGTTTTGTAGGTAGTTATGAACTATTGCAAGTTCATTGGCAAGGTTGGTGGAGTGATCAGAGTTGGTAGGGATCTCTGGCTTGAGGTCATATTGGCATCAGAGGGGTTATTATCTTCTGCTTCATCTTTATCAAATCAGATTATATCATAGATATCCTTCATAGTGTATCCAACTTAAGGCATTTGCAGGATATGGTCATTGGGGTGCAGGAAGGTTCTGTCTGTGGTCTGAACATATTTGAGGTACTTATGGTTGAGTTCTTATATCATGTCATTGATTTGGCCATAGGACAAAGTAGCAACCATTTTGGCAGTAGTGACTCAGAGGTGGAGAATAAAGGTGCTATACTTGTAGAAGAGTTCTCAATATTTGTAAGTAATGAGTTTCTGGTGTTGGGATATCTGAGTAATATCTATGTCATGGTGGTGTTTGACCATGTCTTCCAGGAGGCAGCCAATCTAGTAGTAGCTTGAGATTTGTCTGATTCAGTAGGCTTTGCTAAATATATTCAGGGCATTCTATTGGGCTTCCATGAAGTAGAGGGGTGCTAGGCTATGGATATTCATGAGGGGTAGAGGGGGTGTGGCTTAGTTGACAATGGTATTCCAAATGTCAGCATGGATGTGGTTGTAGATCTTGGTGGTCATGTTTTTATATATTCAGAAGTTATAGTTATGTATTTGGTTTGTTTTGGTTCTCTGTTTTGATGCATCTCAGTGCTTGGTATATATGCATTTGGTCCTGATTGATAAGATTCTATTTGTATAAATCTCATGTTCCATGACTTTATATTGACTTAGCTTTGTGTGCTGTAACTTTGGTTTGACTTAGCTTCATGATTGAGCAGATGATTTCCAGATTTGTTTCACTGTCACATGTAATTTCAGTGGCTTAGAGGTTGTGCACTTACAGTGGGTGAGTAGGATCTAGAGCTGATAGCTCTGCTTTTTAAGAATAAGAGTAGGAGAGAGGACTGAAAAAACTGGCAGCCCATCATACTTCTGGATATGAACAGGAAGTTGGTCACTAAAGTAATGGTGGCAAGGCTGCAGAAGGTGGCCCAGTAAGTCCTGAGTGAGAAGCAGTAAGATTTTGTAAGAGGCTGACTCATTAGGAATAGCACAGCCTAAGTATATAGTATTATTGAAGGAGCTTAAGCCTGTGGACTAGATGTGAGATTGGTCTTCTTGGATCAGGAGAAAGCATATGACTATGTTTGGCCAGTCTGGCTGATGAAGGTACTGAATAAGATTGATATCTCTCAGTAGTTCTGAGTAATAATGATCAGTTTACTGGAAGAGAGTAGAGTGGTGTTTATATATAATAGGTATAGAGAGATGACATTCTCTCTGGGTAGGAGTATTCTCCAGAGGGACCCACTGTCTCTAATTTTGTATGCTCTGTCCTTAGAGCCATTGATGGATAGGATTCAGCAGAAGATAGTGGGGCTCTCAGTATTCAGTATTGTGTGGAAAGTTGGAGCCTTTGTAGATGATATAGTGGTTGGTCTGGGATTAATTGCTGATATCAAGAAACTCCAGAAAACAGTAGAGTAGTATAAAGTACACTCTGGGGCTAAACTTAACTAATATAAGTATGAAACAATAGTGTTAGATAATGGTCTGGTGGGAGTAGATGTCATTGGAACAATTGTCTCTACTGGAGAGGCTGTGAGGTACTTGGGCATCTATCTTTCAGTATATGGGTCAGTTCTATCAAGACATTAGTGGGAGCAGCAGGTGGCTATCTGGGGGGAGGTCCTGAGAAGTTAGAGAGGCCACTACTTGTCTTTAGTAGAGTGCATTACAATTTTGAATGTCTACTGGTTGCTGAAGTTGTGATATTTAGTATATCATCTGGACTTTCTGGTCTGGGTAGTGAAGAGACTATTGAAGTTGGTCAAAGATTGAATCTGGACTGAAAGAAGGAGTCAGATTAGCTGGGAAATCTTATTGTTACTAGTGGCTAGAGGAGATCTTGAGCTGGTTGACTTCCTGAAGAGGCTATATTGTCTGAGAGCATAGTGGCTGAAGAGAGTAATAGAACTGAGGAGTGATAGCTAGGTTTCTCTGATGAAGAGGGTCTGAGAGATGAGGTACTCACTATGAGGATCTACTAAAGATCTGCTGTCCTTGGTCAGACTTCAAAATAGTGGGCATATAAGATATAAGAGCTTTTGATGGGGAGTAGTCAATGGGGTATACTATATAAGAATTCACTAGCAGAGAGATAAAGGAGAGATACCTTGGGGCCTAGCAATATGGAGATGGGATCAAGTATTGTTGGGAAGTATCCCTCTTATAGACTTTGATATTTATGATGAAATTAAGTACCAGAGAGGATAGGGACAAGATGTATGGCCTAGTAGTTGACAGATAGTGGATATTGGAGAGAAGTGAGACTAGAATGAAGTCTGGGCCTAGAGTGTAGAGATAAGGTAATAGTTGCCACCTAAGTACTGGGTGGTTTAGTGGCACATACTATAGAGGAATGTTATGCTCAACTTTCACTCAGATTATCTTATAGAGGGAGAGAGCTTTGACTGTAAGGATTACTATAATGTTGAACAGGAAGGGTGGTTTATATAGATATCAGAACATTGGCTGGGAGAGTATAAGATACTTAGTGATTTTTTATTAGTAGTTGGGAATAGATTAGATGTTATATATAAGAGGAATGATAAGAGAGATTAATGGGAGGATCTGAGGAATAGATTGGTAGAGAGGTTGGAAAGAAGTAGCTCACTTTAGATTAGATATTGGCTATATGAGTGGGGCTGATAGATTACTGGTTGTTTGTTTTTGAGGAAAGAATACATTTGAGTTTGAGGA
The DNA here is from genome assembly GCA_003990745.1 of Jimgerdemannia flammicorona. Classification (NCBI taxonomy): domain Eukaryota; kingdom Fungi; phylum Mucoromycota; class Endogonomycetes; order Endogonales; family Endogonaceae; genus Jimgerdemannia; species Jimgerdemannia flammicorona. The sequence goes on along the minus strand of RBNI01005031.1, from coordinate 174 downwards.
AGCAGTCATTAAGGTGGGAAGGATTGATGGAGAATGTCTTGATAGGTTGGTGGCTGGGGTGGGGTTTACAGAGAGGTCAGTAGTATCATTTAGTAGAGAAAATTTGTGGGCAAAGTAAGAGAAGAGTTGAAGTAATAGGTGATAAGATAGTATTCAAGCATGAGAGTATAGGGG
>RBNI01005030.1:0-13108 GCA_003990745.1 Jimgerdemannia flammicorona | reverse complement strand
AAAAAAGGGATACAACACCACCCCTTCTCCCACGCAACCCCCAACTTAGACCACACTCGAATGCGTACAAATGCCCTGTGCGGCACGGCCCGCGCCATCGACGGCGGCATCACTACCGGTCTCAGTTCGCACCGAAATAACGAGTCCTGCACCTCGCCAACTGGCCTCCTGCCGGTGGTACGCAGGCGTTGCAAGTTGTGTAGAATTTCGTTTGTGCGCACCAGGGAAACATTGATGGACTAAATAGGAGCCAGAGTTAGTAGAAAACTAGATGGATGATAGTGGGGTCCTCAATTTTTCCCTTACCTCGTGCGCGCGGGATATCCGCTCCTGTGCCTCAGAGCACTGTGCGATCTCGCCAAGTGTGTCTTTGATGGCGGCCTGGAGAGTGGCGGCGGTTCGATCGCGGGGGAGGAAGGGATGAACATCGTCACTGGGTGTACAGTATTTGAGAAATAGAAACATGTAAACACTAAGGCCCATAATGATTAACACACCGATAAAAGATTGACAACCACCAATCGGTCCGTCAATAATAATAATAATAATAATACAACCACGGACCTCTTTACGACTTCAATCTTCGACACCCTACCCCCCCTAGATATGGCGTAAGCCAGCTCCCCACCTCCTTCATCCTCTCGCGTGCCATCGCGATCGGATCGCCTCCCGCCAGCGAGCCCCACGATACTTTTGAGGGACGGCAGGGATCGGGTGTGCAGCATGGTCGGTAGCCCTAAAGGAAAGTTTCCGAGTCGCATGGAATGAGAACGGGAAAGGAGCAAAAATTCACGAGGGAACCACGTAAGCTCATAAGTACCGGCCGCGAATGCCTCGCCCTCGAGCGGGACGACGACCACCTGGCCGTCCTGAACTGACAATAGCAGTACGCTCTGCGAAAACAAAAAAAGCACAGCTTCAGCGTGTCATTTGCTGAATGAAAGACCATCCCAACGGGGCACAAGTGCATATCGGAAACCGAGACCCACCCCGACCATCGCCGATGCGTGCGTTCGCGACGCCAAATGATACTCCTTGTACGCGATGCCTTGTTCCGGTGTACCTGTCCGCGAGGCGTCCGCGTCGGGTGGTTTGGTGGCGAAGACGGCGAGCGTGCCCAGCTGGCTGGAACGAGGAGGACGGGGATAAGGACGAGCGGGAGTTCAGGTATCAATTCATCCCTATAAATAATATAAATATATATACCCCACGACCAGCAACGCGTTATGGTCCGCCTTCTCGTCCGCCCGGTTCCCGCCCGCATCCAGGCCCAAGAACGCGACGGCCAGCTGGTGCCGCGGGGAGGCCTCGAAGCGGATACGGGTAGTGTAGATGGCGTAGATCGGCTCCTGATAACGGAAGTGAGTCAAAATTATGCATTAAGAAGGATGCGTCAAGTTGTGTTGCGAGAAGAGCCTTTATAATGGCTTGCGCTTTTCTTCTTTTACCGGCAATGTCGTCGCCAGCTCAGCCTCCCCCCGCAATCCCTCCACGATGCGCTGAAAGTGCACCGCGCCGGTGTCCGTGCCGGTGATCAGGACGTGTGACCTAGAAGGGGATGGGATGGCGGTGGTGTGGCAGTAAAGGTTGGTACGGGATAGATTCCATGAAGGGTCATGCATAGACAGTTGAACGTACCTTTCGTCACCGAAGAGCGCTTTGAAAAGACTGGGCGCCAACCGAGATAATGTGTTGGAGGATTGTGGAATGGAGGAAGAGGATGCCGCTGGCGTGATGGGATCGATCAAGGCGTGGGTCGATAAGGGTCTGGGATTGTCATTTCACAATGCAAGAGCCTCGTCTTCCCCTGCCAGAACCGCTAAAACCACAAAAAATCTCAACCACCGCGTGCGTCTTACCGATTATATTGCACGTCACCTTATCCGGACCCCTGGCGCCACGCCCACTCGATTTGCCCTTCGTCATCTGTCGCCCCAGCGCGATGCCACGGTTATGCCTCGCCCACGAATGGAAAGATAGACCCTTGACGGTCGAGGTCGCAAGAAAGCCGTCAACAGACATGTAGGTAAAAGGGGCGATGATTTGGAAACCCTCCTATATGTGAAGTAGATGTTTGATTATGTGGTCGATATTGCGGAAGTCGACGAAATAAATCATGGTCATTACCTCTTGCACGATGAAATGATCTTCCTTTGTGACGTGGATGACGTCGGGATTGGGAGCGCCAAGGGTTGTGTCTTCGGGGATGGCGGGGTGTTCCGACATCTCTCTGATGCGAGAGTTATCCTGATGTACTTTTGTTCGCGCCTTCTTTGACCTTGGGTCGCCTCGATCCACCATTCCCTCCACGTTGTTGTCCATCTGCCTAGCGAGGTCAACATTCGAGGCGAATCATTGGGTTTGCTCTCTGATGCCAATGTCAAAGTTTAAAACCACGAATGAAGCTTATCTGAAGGGCTACCTTTTGTTGCAATAACCCAGGTTGGGAGCGGATATCCGCCAGACCGTCCCGTCGACGGTCAGCACTGCAAAGGCCGTGGTTTTCGGTGGCTCACCAAGGGCGCTTTGATCAAAGCAAGGGCATATGTGGGAGATCTCGGAAGGGAACTTCCATTCGTCCTTCAGAAATTTGTGTCCAACATCATTATGTGCATCATCGGATATCTTTTTCGCTTCCAGCGATTAAAAAAAATCGAGAACAAAGCATGCTGGTGTACCTTCAAGTAACCGTTGAGGAAGATGTGAAGGCTCTGAGGTTGCGTACGAACGGCCAGGATATCTGTGGTCGGATCATGAGCGCATAAGCAAGGAGGAGTTGCAGGAGCAAGTTGATGCGAGCGTAGGGGTCGAGCACAGTATTGAGGAAGTTGGGCGGCCATTCGACGCGTGCAGGGAGTTCCAGTCCCAGAGAGCGAAAAGACACGTCACAAATTGTTTGTAGGATGAACGCCACTCCACCAGATCCCAGAAACCATGAGCGAGCCCGACCCCGAAAACACAAACACAAACGAGTTGCCGAGCCAGGATGGAGACGGGGACGCTGAAGAGCAGGCCGCGCTGGATAATCTCGAGTTGATCGGTCAGTTGCTCCAACAGGTGTGTTTCCACTCACGGGCTTCCGTTACGAAAGGAGAACACTCAAATTGTGCGCGGAGCTCTCTGAAGCATGGTTTTTTTTTTTTTTTTTGTTACTGTACAGCTCACGGCGAACCAGAACCAGTACGAAGTCCACATTCAGCTCATCCAAGCTCTGCGTAAGGCCACCATGTTTGATGAGCTGCGGACGGCGCGGGAGGAAATGCACCGTATTTTCCCCCTGACTGAAGGTAAAGCTAACTCCAACTTGCATTTCGGTCTCTATGGCCTTCCCCCATGCTTTTTTAGATGTAAGATAACGCGGCAGCAATAATCAGTGCGCCATCCTTCTTTGCCTCTCCTCAGCTATGTGGCTGGAATGGATCGAAGACGAGAAACGGATAGCACTTCAAAAGGAAGAGAAGGCGCGCGTCGTCATGCTCTACAAGGAGTCCGTCAAGGACTATCTCTGTATGTATCTCCTCTACAATTATTAAATGGTTATGATGGGCACGCAGCTAACATCAACGCGTCACTCCCTCTACAACCAGCCATCCCCATTTGGGCTTCCTACCTCAAATACGTCACGAAAAGCCCCCGCTCTGACGACGACGACGACGACGACGACCATGACAACGTAATGGACGAAGACGAGGACGATGACGACCAGGGCCTCGGTTACACGATCGAAGAGAAGCGCGAGGTGTTCATGCACGCGTTGAACGCGACGCAATGGCATGTGCCGCAGGTGTTTTTTTTTTTTTTTTTTTTTGCGTGTATTTTGGGAGGGGGGAGGTCGCGCTTCCTAACTAGATTTCCTTCGTTTTGATAGAGTCATCTAGTGTGGGATTTGTACAGGGACTTTGAGATGAAGTTGCTCAAGGTATGCTACTGTTCTTGATATTATTTGACAAATTATTACGACTCACGTGATTCCCAACAATCTGCCTATCGTTCACAGAAATCTCCAAGGTAGGGTCTGATTTCCCCCCGTTATCATTTAATATCTGGTACATTCGCGTGGTGAATCGCAACCTTCCTGAGCCCACATCTTGCCCACCTTTCTTCCAGCTCTGAACAATTTCAACGAGTCAAGGATATGTACCTCAAGCGCTTCGAGATCCCCCACGAAAGTACGTACAAACCTCCGTCCTCTTGAACTATTCTCGTGTACAGACGTGATTTCAACTCAGAAGCTAATTCGGCACCACTCCGTCCACGCAACCCACCATAGCCCTCGACGCAACCTTCTCCGCCTATTCCTCTCTCATCAGCGCCCACGACGCCGCCAACTGGGAGTCGAGCATGATCTCCGCCAACAAAGCTGTCGCCATCACGCGCCGACGTTACGACGAGGAGAGGGAGCCGTTCGAGCGTGCTCTGGTGCGTCACTTTCTGTCCTCGGGTGATGCATGCTCGACGTTTTACCTACGTTCGCTCGCTTGCTTACACACAAAAAAACCTTGTCCCACAACAAACGAATAGGTCCAGTCCACCAACGCCCTCCAGGACTTTCAAGCTTACCTCGACTGGGAGCGCAGCCACAGCCACTCGGACCCATTCGCCGTCCGCACGTTGTTCGAGCGCGCCGTTGCCGTCCACTGCCTCGTCCCGGCTCTATGGGAAGAGTATCTGTTCTACCTGGTAGGTGGTCGCATCTAAGCCATGTTTGGTTCAGGTCGTCCGTAGAGCGATAGGAAATCTCAAGTGTCTATCTATTTTGATACTGCAGTTCGACAAATTCAATGTCCAAAATGCTCTGTGGGACACCACCGAGCGCGCGGTGCGGAATTGCCCGTGGTCGGGGGATTTGTGGGCCGTATATACTCGGGTATTGGTACGTTACGGTCTTGATTGGTTTTGTTGCTGTGTGCAAATGCGGGTCTGGTGGCCCCTAATTCTTACCTCATGCATGTTGCGTTATCTTGGCTTGTTAGGAGATAAACAACGCCTCGCGCGAGGACGTCTTGGGTCAGTCGATTGCGCGAATTGAAATGGCATGGTCTTGGAAAGATCCGAATGATCATTCCAAAACCGTCATTCCCACTGACTTGTTCGGTAACTGATGTTTGCCTATCCCCTTCCCATATGTCGGTGAACAGTGCTTCTCCAACGCGCGCTCTCGATAGGCCTGATCCAGATACGCGTCGACGACCTGGTTAAGACGCTGACGGCGCTGTGCGACTACGAGCAGCGGAGGATTGACTGGGATAAAGGTGAGTCCCAGCCTTGTGTTGGGTAGGTGGGCGGGGTCTGTGCATGCGGGCTAGTGAAGGCAGTGGGTCATGGTCGAAAGGATCGTGCCGCAAAAGGGTAATCCGATTTTATTCATGATTCGGTTGACACGAGAAGATGGTGGCGTCACGGAGGAGGAAAAGGCGGGCCTGCGCGCTACATTCCAGGAGATGTTCAAGACGATCAAGCAATGTAAGCGAAACCTTGCCTTTCACGTCATGCGCCACTTGTGCTTTGTGACGCGAATTGCGGTGGGTTGTATTCATGTGTTTGTTTCTCGTATCAGCTTTTCCGGACGGCGACCCATACTACCGGTTGGAGAAATATTATGCTGAGATCGAGGCAAGTGTCTTGTGTTTCGTCGAATTCGGATCTTTTATTGGGTAGATGGATTTGTTTTCAAGGCCTAATTGAGCAAAGGTTATAATTTAATCGTTGTCATGACGCTCCAACGTATTGGTTCTTGTGCTTTGTAGACGAGACTCGGCGATGTCGAAAAGGCGCGCAAAGTCTGGGAGGAGGTGGTGCGGAAACACGGTCTGGAAACGGAGGTATGGTTGCGGTACATCGAGTTTGAGAGGTACGTTCGTGGGGGTTAGACTGAGGCTGAGCTATTCGATGTCCTTAGTGAGACCTTGGTTGCCCAAGAGACCGATCGTCGGATATTATCTTACCATCCTGGTCCCCTCTCCCATATGCTCCTGATAGACGGCTGGGCAACCTCCAAAGGTGCGAGAAGCTCTTCCAGCGCGCCGGGCAGCCGCAACGCACACTTGACTGGCCGGAGCGCCTGCTCGAGACATGGGAGGCATTCGAGCACGAGCATGGCACCATCAAGAGTTTGCACCTTGCACTCACGCGTGTCAGGAGACGCGCTATGGAGGTTCAGGCGATGGTGAGGTCGAGTGGGAGATTTTGAAGGGAACGGATTCGTTGGGTGGGGGGTTTTTTTTTTTTTGAGTTGATATACTTACGCGTGTTGGGTTTGGGCATGAACAGGCAATGGAAGTGCAACCGCTCCCCCAGGTTGGGAAAAAGAAGAAACAAAGAAAGCAAACCGCGGAGAAATTCCTGGAGGCCAAGGTATGTCATGAGAATTTACTGTCGTTTTTGGGGATGGTGACCAACGTGAATGAGATTCACGCACGCTGACGGCAATAATCACCCCCCGCCGTTCAGCACAAGAAACGTGCCAACCAATTTGCGAAACGCGCGGCCAAGAACGAGGAGAAGCGCAAGCGAAATCCCGGCTCCGAGGAGCTCGAAGGGTCTCCGGGCGCTAAGAAGAGTAAGCAAGAACGCAACAACCGCGAGGGGTCGCAGGAATCCATCGAATCGTTACCCGATGCCGATCAGGAGCAACAACAGGAGCAGCCCCCGGCAGCGGAGAAAGAGGCCGCGGCCGAATCGTCGAAGCTCAACCTTATGGGACCACCATCGTTTGTGCCTAGACGTCAACCAAAAAAGATGCCTCCTCCTACGCAGGCGAGCTCCGAGACGGCGGCTGAGTCGAGCTTGGATGTGAAGGCCGGGTCAAGCGCTGAAGCTGCTGTGGCTCCCGTTGCTGACACCACTACGTCCGTGCCCGAGCTATCATCGTCGTTGCCATTCGACGGTCGGCCGATGACGAGGTTTTATACCGGCCAGAGACCACACGCAAAGCTTGCAACGTCACGAGGCGGGCGCGGTGGGCGTGGGAGAGGCGGGTTCGCAAGGGGCGCGGGTAGGGCTGGGTCTGGGGTGGCGTCGTCGTCGGCGCTAGTTGGTGGTGAGGATCAGCAGGCGGAGCCGCCCAAGAAGAAGACTAATGCGGATTTTAAGGAGATGTTTTTGGGGACGGGGGGGAAGGGGCGGTGACGGTGCGATCGGTGAGGAAGGAGTTTGCATTGACACTTTGGTAGTTTGGGTTGGGTTTGGTTTATGTAGCGGATGTAGGCTGGGTGGATGTGACGTCACGCACGCCAAGAGCAGTCATCCAACAAATGTTTACTTTGCACACCTTCATCGACGCGACTTGGGCACCACCCCAGAATGGCTTTCCCCCCGGCCCCCATTAAGCTCCTTAAGCACGTTACAACCCTTCTAAACGGTGGTCTGCTCAAGCAAAAGCCTATCTGGTATCCTGTCCTGCAGCTCATCCCTCCGGGTCCCTCAATCATTCGTACCCCGAACCCGGAGCCGAACCTTGCCGGCCAAACCCCCGAGGAACTTCTCCTTGAGCAATTCCGCCCGCCGACTCGTCCCACATCCTTGCGCCACCAGCAGAAACACCTACGCACTCGCCCTCCGCGCCCGCGGAAAATTGTGTACCTGGAGGACAGGCTCAGGAGACAATTCTACCGCGATCACCCGTTCGAGCTACAAAGGCCCGTGGACCTCAACCTGAACGAAAAAGGGGTGACGGGTGAGACGTGAGTGTCTGTTCATATATTTTTCGCTTGGATTTATTTGCATCGCCCATTGCATCACCACTCCAATCTCACCATACAATCCGCTACCTCATCAGCGTTATCCAGCACCAGCTCTACCTCATGATCAACGAGAAGATGCCGGAGCGCGAGGCCTACGTGCAGGCAACGGCCAATTTTTACCAGATCCGCGAGCAAGAGGAGGCTAACGAGCGCGCTGTGCGGGAGGCGATCGCTGATAAACTTGGGCCAGAGTACACCAAAATTGAGACCCTCAGGGCTATAGAGAAGGAGGAGAGGGCGCTCAAGGCCGGGGAGATCCCGTTGTAGATGGTGGTTGGAATGGGGTGCGAGAAGTAGGTGTGGAGGCGAGGTGGAAGATGCTGGCGCGATGATACGCATCAACTTAAAAACCAGAAGCTTTTTGAATTTTTTTTCTTTTTGCTCAAAATTCCAGGCAAATAGATGGCACGGGGAATGTATGGTTGATCTATCTTTTTAATAGACCGTTTTGAAACGTTGGAGGCAGCGTTTCTAATGTTCTAATGTCTGCCTTCAACAGTATGGATAATAGTCACATTTTGCTAATTCTCTCATCATAAAACGGACAATATGTATATCCTACTTCGTCATTGGAGTATAGAACTTGTTTCTGTCATACGCATCCATCCTCCAACCTCCCCAGCTAATCCAGATTCGCAATAAACTTCCTCCCAAACGCAACCAACCCCTCTCCTCCATCGTCGTCTCCCGCGTATTACCCCAGCAACCTCTAAATCTCCTGGAACGGCTCCAACGATTCCTTCTCCCCCGATCCTTATCCCGGAATCCGGCAACTCGCAGCTCGATGAAATGCACATACGCCAGCCCGGGAAACCCTCCTGCAATCTCGCCGTAACGAACGACCACACAGGTCGCTCGTCCCACACGCCACTAACCCGCTCCACAGCGAAAACCGCACCGCCGTCCACTTGGCACCAATCTCCCACGCCACGGCCTCTACCATCTCGACCGCGAACCGCGTCCGCCCCGTAGTACCGGTCCGTCCGCGCATTTAACGAGCTGTTCAGGAGTTGGTCAATAAGGTATCCGTCGAACCCGGCTCGCACCGCGTTCGCGGCAGCCACGCGATTTTTTATCACACCGAATATTTAGATCGCCGGAATCCATTGGTACCAGTCAAAGCGCCGCTGAGAAAATTGCAACACCAAGAGTGAATCACACTGGTTCATTGTCTTGGAAACAGCGTAAATCAAGAGTATGAAATTAAAATTCCAGTCAGCGCCCAAAAAACAGCAGCGGGTCCAGGTTACGAGTTAGACCGCCGGCATATCTAATTGTTCGCTCTCCCATGGTCCATCAGGTATCGATGCTGTTTGTTCGGTTACAACATCCATCCATCATCCATCGAACCCGACCCAGCCGTGCCCAGCTATCCGGTTCGCCCACCATACTTCGAGTCGCAGAAACAGCAAGGACTTAGTGTGAGAATGACGAACGAGCAGAGAAGAGGAGCAATGGTTACAATCACCTGACTTCCATGGCGAAGTGTAAAATAACAATAACAATAAAAAGAAATCACGCAACGAATGTCGAAATGTCCAAAATTTCCAATCCAGGCAAATGATGGATATGCCAATTTTCTTTTGAGCATTTCAAAACTTTGCTCTATCGAACACATCAAATAAAAGGGATGGCTTGTTGACATTCTAGTCACACATAAATGCTATGTTATAATAGAATAAAGAGATACATATACATTGTGGTAGGCCGTTTTGGCTCTAGTATTGTGAGATAGTAGTTAATGGTTCTCCAATAGTAATAATAATAGATAAATCAATAAAAATTATATCAAGATAGAATATTTGATTATGTTATATCTGAGCTTTTTTTTTTTTTTTTTTTTTTTTTTTTTTTTCTTTTTTGCTTTTATGAAATGTATATACAAACTAAATAAAATTTAGACTACTTATAATAATATTATTATTATTTAAAATTGCTTTGCATCGCTGATAGGCAATACACAAACTGGCAAAGATCTGCAACATAACCGAATTCGTATCTATATATCCGGTTGAGGTCATTCTATGAACGACGTGCGTCATCCCATGTATCCTCCCGCATCCCTCGCATATCCTACACAGGTCCACCTTGCCTCGCCTAACCCGAAATCCGAACTCCGACCTCTACAGTTTGAATCCACTATGCACAGCGGCGACGCCGAAGGTGAGGTCCTCCCAGCCCCGCCCCACGGTGGTGAATCCAGCGTCGCGAATCATGTCGGCGAAGACGGATTGCGGCGGGAACTTGCGGATAGACTCGACGAGGTACTGGTACGAGTCGCGGTCGTTGGCGACGAGCTGACCGATCGTCGGGATCACTTCGAAGGAATAGAGCGAGTATATTCTATTTTCATTTTTATTTTGCAGGGAGGGAGGTGAGCCATAAGTGAAGTGTTCATCGTAACATCAACCAAGATCCCTGAAAGACAAACCTACTTTTCGACGACGGGGTTCTCGACCTTCCCAAACTCAAGACACATGAACCTCCCGCCCTTCCTCAGCACGCGATGGGCCTCACGCAGGACGCGATCGACATGCGTGCAGTTCCGGATCCCGAATGCGATGGTGTAGACGTCAACGGAGTCCGAAGGTACATCGTCAAGGTGTTCTGCGTTCTGCACTAGGAATGAAACCTGATCGGTGTCAGTGTAGGCGGTCCTCGAGAACCGCACTCGACCCACCTCCAGCATTGACGAGTTGATGTCCACGATTTGCACCTGCGCCGTCGCGTCGCCGTGAATTCGATGGCAGTAGTCCAGGAAGCGGAGTGCGATGTCACCTTTGCCAGGGAAGGATGATAATAGTTAGGCTGTTGAATGATTTGATCTGCACTATACCACGGAAAGCTTACCGGTTCCACCGGCGACGTCGAGAAGCTTCGTTCCCGGCCCAGGTGCCATGGAACGGATGAAATGGTCCTTCCATAGGCGGTGCACGCCGCCGCTCATAAAGTCGTTCATGACATCATATTTTGATGCGACGTTCGCAAAGACCTGGCCAACTGCAAGAATCCCGATGATTGTTACAAATGATCAGATCATAGTCCATTCGCAATCCTCAATCACCCCTCAAATCTCCTATGCTTAAATACCCATCTTCTCCTTCAGGCTTTCGGGCACGTCACGGAACCCAAAGTGGGTCTGCGGCTCCTTGGGCGTCGAAGGTTGCGGATCAGGGTTGTGGGTTTGGTTGCGGAGTCGTGTGGACGTAAAGAAGGATGAAGCGGGAGCTCGTTGCAAGTAGAGCCGGGCGAGGGGTTGGGAGAAGGGTTGAGAGATACGTGATAGGGTTCGATAGGTGTTCATGGCAGGGTTGAAGGAAGAAAGGAAGCACAGATTGGAAATATATCGTCAACACATGGAACAGTCACGAAATTGTTCAACCCTGGAGATGGGTGCGATATGCAGGATTAAAAATGCGCGCTCACCAGAAACTCACCGACCACAACGCCATAGGGAGAACGTCCCGGTCGAGGCCTTGGCGAAGTTCTGTCCCTGAACACGCCTTCGTATACCTTTCACTCTATTGTGATCAAGGAGCTCAATCCGCTGACCCAACAGGCCGTGATTACTCTTCATTTCCGAATGTCAGAATGTTGGGGGGAAACTTTGGTGCGTTGAATAATATAAAGAACTAATATGAAAATCATCAGCTCCTTATCCAAATGCGTCACAACCAACTTGTTCGCTTGGAGGAATATATTCAACAATTTTGTCTGGGTTTCGTCTCCCTAACTCCCTTGTAATATATCCAATGAGTCTGTATCGTTTCCATTCATACCATGTTCGCCATGTCAAACTCGTCTTCCTCCCTCGCACTACTATACCAGCCCAACCAGCCCAATCTCCTCACCGACATTGCGATAACGTCCGTCCCCCAGGGTGGACTGGCCACGTTTTCGCCTGAGGCAGTGAAGGTGCTCTTTTCTAACGAATCCGAGAACGCTCGGTGTCTCACTAAAGCGTTTAGCTTGCTGTTGGTCCTGGTGGATTGGGCATGGCAGGTAGTCGGGGATACGCCGATGAACACAGATCGCCAAAAGTTTTTTTGGCTTCGTTAGACCCGGAAATACAGACTCCGGTCGATCTTTATGACGAGGATGCCCTCGAGATACCCGTAGACAAGGCCACGGCGCCAAGTCTCTCTGAGAACAACCTCGATCAACTCTCATTGCTCCTGAATCTGATTGTGCGCTTTCTCGACTTCAAAACCATATGTTCGCACCGCCTCGCTCGCCTCATGGACGCCTCCCGTTGGACCCCCTTTATGCTATCTTTCGCCACCACAGTACAAAAGCCATTCTGCACAACGAGATAAGGTGCCCCGGAAATGAGTTATCCTGGATTAACCAGACTACCTCAACAATGGGATCCTGTTCTGTCGGGAAATTTGCGCTGAGAGCCACACTGTCGCGCGCTCCATCCCCTGTCCAAGCTCGGCAACTATTACTGGACGGTCAGGGTCAACAAGAGGATCTCCTGGCGTCGAGAAGTAGTCAACGTCGGGCTTGTGGCAGAGACCTCACCTTGGCAGAGTGGCGAGGAGCTCGGCCATTACAACCTGGAGCAAAGGAAGTTCCTTAACCACCAGAACAAACCCTACTTTCTCTTAAAGAAACTGGAACCATTATATATATCTTCTCTATAAGTATAGTAGATAATCTTTCTCTTTTTATTTATTACTATAAATCTCTATATTGAGTGATAATTTTCTTAGTTTTTCTTCACTATATCTCCTAAATATATAATTATTTCAGTAAAATTTTTATATAAGATTACTATTTCTTTACTATTCTATAGCTTGTAGTTATGAAATATGTATTTTAATTAATATGTAAGAGTTGAGGGGAATATACTAATGACTTTTAATATCTCAATTTAACTTTATAACTCTTTTTATTATATAATTTTGAAAATATTTAGCTATTTAATATTATTATATATGTTATTATTTATAATAGATTAAGAACTATAAGTATAAACTAAATAGTAAGAGTTATTTTTAGATAGATCTTCTTTATGAAAATTACTTCAGCTACTTAATCTTAAATAATATCTATATAATCTATAAAAACATTTAATATTAGATTTAAGTATAGAAAGTATTTAGATTCTTATTTATTTTTAGTAAATAGTATTGAGTTAAACTTTCAAAACTTGCTTAATTTTATCAATATATATAGTAGTTAGCTTATAATTAGGGTTTCTATACTATTAGAATTACAATTTCATTATTTTTAATACAGTGAGGGTCAAAAATGGGCCAATGTTATATAATTATTACTTTATAAATTTATTATAATTTAAATATAAATATTATTGAATTGATATTTTAGCCAATAATAAAGTAATTATATATCTTTTAGAA
>RBNI01005029.1:0-13108 GCA_003990745.1 Jimgerdemannia flammicorona | reverse complement strand
TCCCCCCACTCTGCTCACATATCTCTTCTACCAGAAGGTGACGACGCCCACCTTGTGGCCCCCATCCAACCCACCACCCCATTAGCAGGTCCACTACTAACTCTTCCCATCTCACTAGCTTCTCCTGTATCCCTATCCATCGTCCCTCCTCAAAAACATAGAGCCAATGTCCCACCAACCCCACCCACACTACTATCACCCACCCTACAGTAAGCCACTTATTGCTGACACCCCCCACAATTCTTGATGCCAAATCATCCCAGCGACCTCTCTCTCCATCGGGCCTTCTTTTAACCCCAAGCCTATCCCCTATAGCTATCCAAAAATCCCCCATCACTTCACACTCCCCCAGCCAATGTTCTGGCATTTGTACAAATCCCCCACCTTGCCCAACATTATAACACTCCTCACAATCCAGCTGACCACCATCCACCAGATGCCCAGCACAGAGTTCAACATAACATTCCTTTGCAACATCCACCACCATACTACCCAGAACTTGGGAGGAAGCCACCGCCTCACCTCAGTACTCCAAGACCAGATTCCTGCCCAGTCCCACTCCTCTCCAATTCTCACTGTCTGCCAACTACTCGGCCAAATATCCTGGCCAATTCGCCACTGATACTCTACTCCATCTCCAATGTCAAACTCAGCAAGTGGAACACCCCCAAGTAGCAAACAGTCCCATTTCCACATAGCTGAACCCCAAACCACCTCCCCCTCATTACCACATCAGCGCAGGCCTATCCTGTGTGCTCCATCGACCACTCCCCACCAGAAGCCCTTATATCGTAGCTGGCGACTACCATTCAGACCCACTAAAGAGAGCAGATCCCCTGAGGACCCCCGAGGAGAGACTCTCATCTCCCACACCTTCTTCATCAATGGTACCCAACCTCCACCCTGTAGCTCAACAGCCCTTCTCAACCACCAAGCTCGCAGGCAGTGTAGACACTTAGGAAGATCGACAAGACCCAGGCCTCCCCTAAGCACTGGCTCCACAAGGGTATCCCAACTAATCTGGGCCCTTCTGCCTGCCCAAATCCAATCCCTAGCCAATTTCATCAGCCTCTTCACCACCCAAGCAGGAAAGTCTAAATGATATGCCACATACCACAGCTTGGAGAACCAGTATACATTCAGAATCACCACCCGCCCCACCAGGGAGATGTGACAGCCCCCCCAACTTTTAAGAGCCTCTCCCCAAATGTCCACCCTCCTCTCCCACCATATCCGTGGCAGGACCGATCCATATACCGAGAGGAAGATACCGAGATACCACACCACTTCTCCTGTAGGGACAATTGTTCCAATGACATCCCCTCCTACTAGCCCATTCCCCAGCACCATTGTCTCACACTTATGCCAGTTGAGCTTTGCTCCCGAGCACACCTCATACTACTCCACTGTTTCCTGAAGGGCCTCCACATCTGCTACCGATCCAAGTCCCACTACCATATCATCTGCAAAGGCCCCCACCTTCCACTCCACACCATACACAGAGAGCCCAGCCACCCTCCTATGGATCCTATCCATCAGAGGTTCCAAGGAGAGTGCATATAGAATAGGGGATAGCGGATCCCCTTGAGGCACGCCTCTCCCCAAGGGGAATGCCAAACCCCTGTGACCATTACACAATAGCACTGCTCTACTCCCATCTAACAAACTCAACATAGAGGCCCTAAACTGTGGAGGAACACCAATTCTGTCCAGCACCTTGCCCAGCCAAACCTGCCGAACACGGTCATAGGCCTTCTCCTGGTCCAAGAAAACCAGTCTGCCATCCAGTCTGCAGGCCCGGGCTCCTTCAATAATGCCATACACCCAGGCAGTTCCATCTCTGATGAGTCTACCTCCTACAAAGCCCTGCTGTTCCTCACCAAGCACCTGCTGAGCAACCTTCTGTAGCCTCGCAACAATCACCTTAGTCACCAACTTCCGATCCATATCCAGAAGCATGATCGGTCTCCAATTCTTCCAATCTTCATGTCTGCCCTTATCTTTGTACAACAGGGCCACCAACCCTAAGTCCTGTTCACCAACCCACACTCCATTCAGAAGAACATAGTCACAGAGTGCAGCCATCTCTCCCAGCATTCCAGGAACTTTCACCATCTTCTTCCAGAAGTCCCATGGTAACCCATCCTCCCCTGGTGCCATCCCCAGCTTAGTCGCTGCCAAGACTCCTTGAATCTCCTCCTCCTGGACCTGCAAGACTAAGTCCCCTAGACCCTCGACCACCAGTGGTTCCCACTCCTCCAGTGCATCACCAATCACCTCTGCATCAGCACCTCCTTCCTCCTCACTCCACAGACCCCGCCAATTCTCCTTCAATACCCCCAGGATCTGCTGCGTACAATGTACCAATTCTCCCTCAGCATCAAAGACCCCATCCCACTGATGTCCCACCTGCCTGGCCTTGAGGAGCCTAGACAAATACCTAGTAGGCCTCTCTCTCTCTTCAAGCCCCTGCCACCGTAGTCTGGCCACCATTCCTCGCATATAAGTCTCTTCTTCCTCCCTCAACACCTGTTGTAATTCCACAACTTCCAACTTCGCCCTCGCCAACCTCCAATCCTCCACCTCATCATTCGTAAGCAAATCTGCCCACACCAACTGCAATCTCCTCAGCCGATTAGAAGCACACCATAATCTCTTTCTCCTCTGTCTTCCTGCCTCTCTACCAGCTCCACCCCAATAGGCCCTTGCGGCCTCCTTCAACCTCAACCAATGGACAGCTACCGAAAGACCCTCTTGCCTCCAGAGTAGAACCTTTGTCTGGAAGTCCTCTACCAATAGATCCCACAACCCCTTCTCAGCCAGCAGGGAGGAGTTAAGGTGCCAATGTCCGGGTCCATCTCCACTTCCCCCAAACTGCCCCTGCCCGAACAGTCCCCAGTGATCCAACCATGGGCACCACACCACCTCCAAAGCCTTCCAGACATCCTCGCCCCAACATTCAGCAGTCAGAATCCAGTCAATCCTAGTCCCTAGGCCATTCACCCAGTGTGTGTAGACCCTGGAGTCGCCCCACCATATTCAGCCCATATCCCCTAGTGAGCTAAGGTTCTCCACCTCCACCCACGCATCCAGACCTCCACTCCTTCCACCGGCGTTTCTCCCACCATCAGTTCTATCCAGACACAAATCCCGAACCATGTTAAAATCCCCACCAAGGACATCAACCCCCTCCTCCAATAAAACACCCTCCTCCAGCAGATCCTTAATCCACGCAATCCTCTCTCCCCTAGCCACCGGACAATAACACGAGCCCACCCTCACTGATTCCCACCCTGGCCGGTGCCAATCACCCCAGACCAAGCGATCTCCCCAGCTCCTGATTCCCTCCAAATCACCTCTACCCTTCTTTACCAGAATCGCCACCTTTCCAAACCAAGCAGTAGCTCCACTCCATTCCCTAGTCCATTCTATCCGATCGTCCTCATCCTCACACCACACATCCTGCAATAGAAAGAGATCAGCCTCCAATCCCTTTAGCCATGTAAAAATGTTCTTACGCTGCCCAGTTCCCCGAAGTCCATTCACGTTGAGAGAGAAAATGTTAGTTGTACTGTTCATGAGGAATAATGTTAAAGATTGAGCCCCTCCTCTACAAATCTGCACCCAAGTCCTCCTGTACCAAATCCAAGATACGTTCTGCAGCCAGTTTCTTCTTCGCAGCTTCCTGCGCCTCCAATCTCTCCAGAAGTTCAACCATTGCTCCATCCTCCCTTTCCTCAAAGTCCTCCCGATACTCCCCACAGGCCTCCTGCCAGAACTTCAACCCATGGTGCTCTGCCCAACAGTAGGCAGCCCTTTCACCAGCAACAACCACCAGCTCTGCCTTCCTCACCTCATCCACCTCATAACTCTCATCTTCCAGTAAGATCACAAGAATCTCCGTCTTCAGGGCCTCCACTACTCCATCACCCCGCAGAATCCGCGCCCAGTACTCCTCTGGCATGGCCCTCAGATCCACTTCCCCCAACACCTCAGCTGCAAGGTTATCCATCACGTTGCTCATCCATAGCAGATTCCCAATCTCCTTCCCTCCAGGGGTCCCCGGCCGCCCTGCATCCAGCATTGTAGTATCAGCACCTACACTGGCCTCCTCATTCCACTCCTCCTCTGGGACATCCACCAGCTCGTCCTCACCAACCGCCACCACCTGGCCTCCTTTCGCCACATCAGGGACCCCAAAGGTAACTCGCTGAGCTCCCTGCATCGGAACATCTTCGGCTGCCCCCCGTCGCCTCACCGGGCCCCTCCTGACCAGCGGGGGGGGGGTGCCATCCGACTCCTCCTCCCAAACCTCAAAAGTACCATCCGCATAGGGATCCTTGCCCAGCACCTTCGCAGCCCATTCTTCCGTCACCACTGCCTCCTTTCCACCCTCGCTAGCCCATACACTGGCTTTGACTCCTCCAGACTCTCCAGCCCCATCCACCTTTCTCTTCTCCCCACCAGACATACTCGCCAAGAGCTCTCTCTGTCTCAAGCGCCCCTGGGCCTGCTCCCACTGCTTCTTGTCAGTGCATATACACTTCCCCTCAATAATCTCCAGGTGCGTCAACTCCTCAAAGAGCTTCCAGGCCTTTGCCCGCCTTTCCACTGCACCACTCATCTCCTCCAATGCCTCCAGCAAATCCTCCTCCTCCTCCTCACTCCCCTTCACCCTCGATACCTTACAAATAAAAGCACCCCACATCAACACTGAGGGCCAATCACCTGCCTTCCCTGTGGCCTCCCTCCCTGCTAGCCCGATCCTGACATCGACATCACCTGTCCTAATCTTCGTCCCCTCCTACACCTGAAAGCCAATATCCACCACATCCCCATACTCCGCCATCACCTCCTCTACTCTCCTCCTCATCTCCTCCTTTGTCACTGTGGGCACCCCCTTCACCATCAGCTGTACCACCCTGGGGTCCCACCACAAACAGTGCACCATCGGGACCATCACCTCCCCAACTGCCACTCCAGCTTTCAGCACCTCTTCCAGTGGGCCTGCCTCCTCAAAGCCCACCTCCACTCCCTCCAGACCCTTCAGGAATTTCACCGAGGCCGCCCCAGCCACCTGCTTCGAAATAAGCCCCAGGACCATCCTTGCCATCACCGCCAAGCCCCGGAAGCACAATGTAGCCGCGAACTCCGAAATTGACTTCTTGAGTAACGGAGCCACCGCCAGTCCTGTCACACCATCCGCCAGGTCCCCCTTCTGCATCGGGAGCCCCTTCCCCCCCTGGCCATCAGCCATCACATCTCTTTTTTTTTCCTGATTCGCCGTCACGCCACCATCAGCAGTCCCACCCCTAGCCACAACTCCTCCAGACCCTATGCTCATACCCCCAGCCAGAGAACCTCCCCCCCTTCCAGGGCTCGCCTTGCCCTTCCCCACCGCAGCACCAGTCTGGCTTCCAGTCGGCCATCCACTCCCCTTCACCTTGTCAGCAAAGCTCACCCTGCCAGGCTCTTCTCCATTCCCACCTGACACCGGCCCTCCTCCAGCACTCTCACCGCCCTTTGACCCTCCTAAGGCCCCCATCCCCAGGCCATAACCCCTCCCAACCTGCTGCCAGCCAAAGGCCCCAGGTCCACCAGACCCAGCGCGCCCGTCAGAGCTCTTGCTTGAAGACATGTTTATAATACCTTTCCTTTGCTTTGTGTCGAAAAACTGCTGCTTAAAGTTTGTGTAACGTGAATTGTACTAGAGAAAGGTGAGGGTAGTGGCCTCAATACTAATTCAGGATTTTGCCTTTGTATCTACTCTTTCTGGTTCTTATTTAAGTCAGTATTTCATCCATCAGTTTCAGATGTTTACCAAGGAGGGCTTTGTTACCAATATATCTCTACCTTGGCTTACCCCCAAACTCATGTATATGCTGAACTTTGGCTCTAAGTTTGTTCTCTTTAGGTTAGCATCAATGAACAGTACCATCAATCTGATTTCATTATTATCATTCCAACAGCATCTTGACCTTACCACCTTCTAGACCTCTATGAGTAATTCTGATGATGTTCTGGAGATCTCCACCTGGGTGTCATCAAAATAGCAACCACTACACTGTATAGAAAATATTCAAATTATGCTTCATATGAGTGCTGTATTAAATCAAGCTATCTGATCCATGACAAATGTGTCCAGTGTACTTATACCTAAGAAGTTCTGATATCTTCTTAAAGATGTTCATACTTATGATGACTTCACTGTCTGTCTTACAAACAAAAATCTGGGGTTCACTATAATTCTTAGTACTCTATATCTCAATGGTCTTCAGTCCCTCCTTTATGATCCTATACATATGAAAAATTTTTCTACAATTGATAATGTTAAGAAATTGGTAAGGTTAGACCTACTAGATCTACTAGAGTTCTTATTTTGAATAGTTAGTTGAGATAGTGGGGACTGAGTGGGGGTGGCCATCAGAATTTGGTGAATTGTTTTGTGAGAAGAGTGGAGAAAGGGTCCAGGTAGTGGGTGGCTGGGTTGTCCTTCAGTGGAGAGAGGGGGTAGTGGGGTAAGAGAACCAAGGGGCATTGACTGAAGGGTTATAGGTACTTAGGTATTATTGTTTATAGATGGAGTGGTAATAAATTGAAGTCCAAGTGACTATAAAGGAATCATACTAGTCAAAAGGTCTGGGTGGAAATTGGATCCCTATGGTGCAGGGGAAGGGGGGCCATCCATGCTCCAAGGTTGGGTATGCTAGATGTTGTGAGAGAAGAGGAGTCCATTGGTATTGAGTTGCCCCAACCTCAGGGCTATAGTTTTCAAGATTTTAAGGTTTCTGTCATCTTGTGGGCCAGATGGTGTAATGCAGGCTCTGGGAGCCACTGACAACAACTCAAGGAGATGAGGAGTCTTCCTTCTGGTGACATGGCCAGCTTTGTGGTGAGTATTCAACTCACTGGTGTGCTCTGGTAGACTGGGGGACATGGGTCAGGCCCTTAGGTTTTCTTTCACTCAGGGGGGGACTTTTACTATATCCTCAAGATATAGAGGAGTACCAGGAGATTTCAGAAGGGGCTTGGAGGATTTCGGAAGATGCAGCTGATAATTGGCTAAGGTGGATGAGGTGATTTTAATACATGGTATGATAGTGACTGGTGATTGGCAGATGTCTGATGGTGCAATTTAAGATGGCAGTAACAATCAGACCAGGTGATTGACTGGTGATGGTGTGATGATCAGCAGGGAGATCAGTAGGATGACTACTTCACTGCTTTGGAGAGGGAGGAGCCAGTAGGCCAGGTGTGCACTGCAGGGGTACTCGAGGTGCTGGGGTCGCATCCAGTGGCCCTTTGGGGTAAGGTCAGGTATGATAGTGGTGCTACTTGAGGTATTGGTGTCACAAGCCAGATGGTGACTTCTGACTTAGAGCTGGGCAGGAAGAGTGGCAGTTAGATGGCCAACCCATTTATTAAGTATATAGGTTGGTACTGGGCAGATAAGGTGGGGTGGAGTAACTCATTGTTGGAGATTATCAGGTCTGCATACTGTTTCATTTCTTGCTTTGTAATTGTATATATTATTTGTATGAGGGGGCCAGTTGTGGCCTTGGTGGGGCATTGTCATGGGTGAGGAGGGGGGGGTGAGAGCAGCTCAGGACAGAGAGAACCAGGCCCCAACCACCTTGGCCTTGCTAAGGTTAGGTGTTGGGTAGCCTGAGGCTACTCTTTTCAGGGCCTGACCCCACTTACTTTCTTGTCAGGTAATCCAGGAGATGTTTTCCCACTATTCACTATATAACTATGTTCAGAATAAATGAGTATAGAAAAAAAAAAAAGATCTACTAGAGTTCTGCATTGGCAATTCAAGTTGTATACTGATTTGGGAATACCTTATGGAGCCTAATGATTACAAGCTACCCATGTTTCATATACTGCCCAAGGTATATAAAGGGATTTGTGTGGTATGGTACTCTATTATTAGTATATTTAACTCTCCTATAACTGAGATTTCACATTTTCTATCTCACTTTCTCTATCTATAGTTGGCCCATCTACACCTTAATGTGGGTTATTCATGTTATTCACCTCTATGTAATATGTTAGAACTATTACAATTAGTTTAGTCAGATTACCTAGATATGTCTGATTGCTGTCTCATCACTACTGGAGATTTTGCTATATTCTACATCAGAATCACACTAGATGAGTACATTGACTGCCTTACCTTCTTATCAACTGTGGTCTTTTCCACTGGCTCTTTACTGCTTAAAGCTATTATAGGCCTTGTCCATATAGTTATGACTCATATGACATTTACATCTACCATTACTTCTTTTCACTCAGTAACTGACATAGCTATGGGCACAAATTGTGCTCTGGATCTTACCAATCTTATTGGTTTCACTCATGAGTTATGTTCCTTACAATTGTCTGATCATCTGCTCAGCTGAGCTATCACTGGCAGACTAAAGTTCTGTTGATCTAATTGTCTTTATGCCTGTGATTATGGACTTAGTCTTGATTTTTGGTACCATATATCCTCCACACCATCACATTGAATAGAAAGTCTCATCTGCCGGACTGTGCCACTACTTGGATCTGAAAATCTGAGTTGCACTGTTCTGTATAGGCCATTTTGCCAAATTTCCCTATAGTATACAGTTTGTCAACTGGTTGAGCAATCACTCTAGAAAGACATTGCATCTATATATCATAAATGAGGCTCACTGCCTATTGCTACTCTGCTCATCTCACCATAATTGGCTTGATGAGTATCAGTCTTTGGCCAAATTTCTGATTTATAAGAAAGGATACTCTGTTGATATTGTGACCACTCAATTGAGTTTGGTTGATTGGCTTGAGGTTTGAACTTCACTTTTAACCCCTCTTCTTGTTTCCCACCCCCCTATCCCTCACTCTACTTTTTCTCCCCCATTGCTAGTCATCTAATATGACATGGCCTAATAGCTAAATCAATAACCCAATAAGACTCTAGATATGGCTTTACTTTGTTTAGGTTTCCCTGTGACTGCTCAATGATCAATGATCATCTGGAAGAATGGTTTTATCATTCTTAATATTATCTTAAACACCAGCTTTGCTCTAAGTCCTCCTTGAAGGCTGCACTGCTTGTACATACCATGTAATGTTTAAAAATGTCTAGGCCTGATGCTTACATATCCATACTCTATGATGCCTACCTACCTTCACTCACTTTGCTTGCTCTAGTGCCAAAACTTTTCTGCTCCAGTCATAAGGCTCTAGGCCTGATGCCGGTACTTAAAATTTTTAGGTTTTTAAACCTATAAGTAATAATCATGTAACAACACATAATCATCATTGGTCTAGTTTCATTTTTAGCATTTGTTTATATATGTGTAACATTTGATCATATGACTGGTACCTTTTATCCATTATTTCTATATCAGATTTTTAATGATCTATCACATGTATAGATTAATGATGCCTAATTCAGACTTTTGTTTGGATTGGAGCAATGACTGAGTTCTTATATACTGTTCTAATTCTGGAATTCTGGAGATACATCTATGTCTCTTGTATTCAAACTTTGTTCTCAATTTTGAATAAAGACCACCACATACTGTAGTGCTATAAGCAGGTTGCACCTTACTTCAGAAAACATTTTATTTCACTCTACTGTTCTGTCTTGAAAATTCACATAAGCTTATCAATTCCTACTACTTGACCTTTTACTGCCAACCTTCATATCTACTGTATCAGTATCACATCTTATTCTAAACTATTCCTCTATTGTCTACTTATTTAATAATAAAAAAAAATTAAAATAAAAAAAATAAATAAATAAAAAAAATAAATAAATATCAGACTGAGGTAGCACATGTCCATTATTCAACAATCTCAAGCTGAAGCAGCATATTGGGCTAGGGCAGCATATGTCTATTGTTCACCTGATCTCAAGCTAAAGTAGTATATATCTATTATTCATCCAATCTCAAGCTGATATAGCATATGTCCATTGTTCACCTGATCTTAAGCTGAAGTAATATATATCCATCATTCTCTCACAAATATCATAAAAAATGGAGATAATTACTAATAAGCTTTACATTATATATAATATAGTATATCTATCTATTTACCTATCTATATCTTCTTTATAGAGAGAAAGCACTAAAGATTAATCAAACAAATATTGAATACAGAAAAAAGTATTTAATTTTAATATTGAATTTTTACAAAACAGCTCAAAAAGATAGTAAGTATAAAAGTATATATTTAAAACAAGTAAATAATCGAGATTATTACTATAATATTCATTTTATTTTTTGAAATAATAGGGATTAAATCATTTATTCTTTATTGAAATGATCATAATAAATATCTCTGTCCTATGTATACATTTCTCAGTTGGAGATATTTCTGTAGAACTTCTGTTGACTTTTTTTCCTATTGGTAGATCAAATTAACCCTTGATTTACACCATACACTGAGCTACAAATCTTTTAAAGATCAGTTTGAATATAATTTGTATACTATTGTAATTGCAAAATGATATCTGTATAGCACTCATTCATTTCAGCATAGTGAATATCAATAGTATTACTGCTATATAGATCAACTAAAGCAAATTAGTGAAATTTATAAATGGGGTAGATGGAGTAAAGAATTTGATAGTATAACTATTTTTTATTATTTGATAAATAAATATGATGCCAAATAAAAAGTAAGAGACAATTTCACCTAATGTTATAGGAAGAGAAGTTTTGAAGAGAATTAGTATATAAATAATTCAATAAAAACAATTATCATAATGGAAGTAGATTCTAGCTATTGTAAATGAGATTTCATTTAAAATCAGATGAAAGATAGATATATGCTACTTTAGTTTAAGATCACTAAATGATAGATATATACTACTTCAGCTTAAGATTAAGTGAATGATAGATATATATAACTCCATCTTGATATGCTACTTTAGCTTAAGATTGAGTAAATAATAGACATATATATACAACCCTAGCCAAATATGCTACTTCAGCTTGAGATTGGGTAAAAGATGAATATATGCCACCCCAGCTTCAGCTTGAGATCGGATATATATGTCACTTTAGGTTGAGATTGGATGAATAATAGATATATGCTGCTCTAGTCCAATATGTTACTTCAGCTTGAGATTGGGTAAATAATGGACATATACTGTCTCAGTTCAATATGTCACTTCAGCTTAAGATTGAGTGAACAATAGATATAAATACTACTTTAGCTTGAGATCAGATGAATGATGGACATATATTTCTTTAGCTTGAGATTGAGTGAATAATGGATATATGCTGCCTCATCCTGATATATGAGATTAGGTAAACAATAGATATATATATTACATCAGCTTGAGATCAGGTGAATAATCAATATATACCATCTTAGTCTGATATATTACCTTAGCTTGAGATTGGACAAATGATGAACCTATGCTACTCCAGTCCAATATACTGCTTTAGCTTGAGATTAGATGAATAATAGATATATATATACTGCCCCCAGTTCAATATGCTACTTTAGCTTAAGATTGGGTAAATGATAAATATATATATTACATTAGCTTGAGATCAGGTAAATGATAGACATATACTACTCTAGTCCAATATACTGCTTTAGCTTGAGATTAGGTAAATGATAGATATATGTTGCCCTAGTCCAATATACTGCTTCAGCTTGAGATCAGGTGAATGATAGATATATATACTACTTCAGCTTGAGATCAGGTAAATGATAGATAAATATACCACTTTAGCTTAAGATTAGATAAATAATAGACATATACTGCTTTAGCTTAAGATTGAGTAAATGATGGACATATATCACTCTAGCCCAATATACTACTTTAGCTTGAGATTAGATGAATGATGGACATATATATCACATCAGCTTGAGACCAGATGAATGATGGACATATGTTACTCTAGCTCAATATGCTACTTCAACTTAAGATCAGATGAATGATAGATATATATTGTCTCAGCCTGATAGCTCTAGCACCATATATCATTTCAGCTTAATATTGAGTGAACAATGAATATATATATACTACTCTATTCTGATATACTACTTTAGCTTGAGATCAGATTAATGATAGATATATATACCACTTCAGCTTGAGATTAGGTGAATGATGGATATATATCACTTCACCTAACTCTAGCTCTAATTATTATCTAGATGTAAATGTAATGGACAGCTTGAAGCACAGATGGTCAGATAGTCAGAATGGATGTGAATGCTAAGAAGAATAATGAATATATATCACTTCAGCTTGAGATTAGGTAAATAATAGATAGATGCTGCTTTAGCTATAAGATCAGATCAAGGGACATGAGGATCAAACCAATATCAATGTCAAATATTTTCTAAAAACTCTTCAAAAGATTGTATAAGATATAAATATATATAATATTATAAAAAAATTCATCTCTGGTAATACTATTATATAATAGATGAAATATCTAAGAAAATATATAATATATAGTATGTTTTACATATAGATACATAGAGAGACTATGAGCAGAATTTTTCCATAATACCCTGATCATCTGACTTGGATATCCTGAGGTGTAATAATCAATTAGTTTTGCCCTAGGGTACCAGTTTCAGGCTTAAAAGTCAGGTGAATATGGTACCCTAGCACATGATAAAACCTGCTTAATTAGCACAGAGTACCGCTTTATTTCTTCTTTTTTTTCCCGTGCTTCATGCGGGGGCTTAGAGTTCTTGGATCGGTTTTCTTCCTCAAAAAACGGTCATCTTTTGGCACCCCACCCGGCTTTTTCTGGGCCACCAGAATTATGACTTGGGACCGTCGGCGACATATTTCCGAATTATTCGAATATTCCGCACCACCACGTGATATGCTGCCATAGTCATGCGAGCAAAAGCAAAATTTGCGTGGCAACCATGTGGAATGATGTGACGCCCTGACCATCAAAACGGTAGAACTTATCGGAGCAGCAATTCCCAATTTGATTAAAACACCTTGAGCTTAATGCCGTTAAATTATTTTATTATATGTAAAGTAATTAATATGGCATCCAACAGGATTATTATAAGGGAATACATATATTCGTTAATTAATATCGTTCGTCCTCTGACGTCCACCTGACGTCATGGCATGAAACAAAAA
>RBNI01005028.1:0-13109 GCA_003990745.1 Jimgerdemannia flammicorona | reverse complement strand
AAAAAAAAAAAAAGAGGCCCACTGGATTGGACAAATCTCAAGCTACTACCAGATCGGCCACCTCCTGGAAGACATGGTCGAACACCACCATGACACAGACATTACCCAGATGTCTCAACACTAGAAGCTCATCGCCTGCAAACACCGAGAGCTCTTCTACGAGTACAGCACCTTTATTCCCCACCTCCAAGTTACTACCAGCAAAATGGTTGCTACCCTGTCCTATAGCCAAATCGATGACATGATATAAGAACTCAACCACAAGTATCTTGAATATGTCCAGACTACCGACAGAACCTTCCCACACCCCAATGACCACATCCTGCAAATGCCCTAAGTTGGATACGCCATGAAGGATATCTATGATATAATCAACTTCAACGAAGATGAAGCAGAAGACAATGATCCCTCTGATGCTGACATGACCTCAAGCCAAGAATCCCTACTAACTCTGATCACACTGCCAACCTTGCCGATGAACTTACAATAGTTCATAACCACATACGAGACTTATTGGGACAATGACCATTGGCATGAATACTAACCTGCATTCACCCCCAATTACTTCAACTACAACGAAGAGACCGGAGAACACAACCTGTACCTTCAGACAACCCTCAAGATTGAACCAACTACTCCACCACCTGAGTACAAGTGATATGAACCACAGCCACCAGCATACTACAACCCTGCAACTCATAGTGCTGTAATCTACAGAAGGTATGCAGACAGTGAATCCAATGAAAGTGAAAATGATGTACCACTTCTTCATCCACCAATACCTTATCCAGCATATGAGACAGATGATACTATCCTGTAGGATGGAGATGAGGTTCCAATGTATTACTATCTCAGTGAACAAGGAGAAGTAATCCATGAATCACTTTTCCTAGATGACTACTTCATCAGAGATGAAGCAATCGATGGTGATGTCATTGAAGACTATCCAGACAGTGCCTAAACCTATAAATAGCCTAACAGTCATAGTATAATTAGATTAGCCTTGTACGACATGACTGTGAACTGACTCAGCAGTTAGACGATCTCTTGATATATCAGATCACTCTTATACTACATGACTGCTCCGACTCAGCAAAGCACTTAGTGCTACATCCATATCTAGTATAGTCCAGTTAGCCCCTCACTAGTAAAAATACCCTCTCCCCTAGACCTCAGAATCTCAGACCTGAACCATCCGAACACAACTCCTGAACACTTCCCCACAATATCCCCTTACACAACTACTCCTAGTATAGCAATATTATGAATAGCAAATAAATCAATTTAATAACCCACAAACCACTCTTAAGTAAATCCACTCCCCATTAGGTCCTACTCCTAACCCCATCACGAAATTTCCTAATTGGGTATTGTCTGCAGCGATACGCCAATTCAACTAAACTGGTCTTAGTTTCTTGAACTTCCTGAAATACGGAAAATCCTGAACATCCAGAACTAGTCCAAAAAAGGACTTTGGTTGAGACGTCAACCCGATCTTGAAATCAATAAGTGTAGAGGACATACTCCATATGAAATTGATCTTGACCATAAGAAAACATTCTTCTAGAATACCCAGAACTTCCAGAAAACCCTTTCAGAATTATGTAACGGTTACCTTAAAAAGCAACCCTCTTACAACTTGGTAGCAGTAGTTTACAATCCAATTCCACTTCAAGACACTTCCTCACCCCACTACAAACCCTTTTGTGAATTTCTACAAGTTAGTATAAAGCCCAACCTCTGAACTGGAATTTATTCTGAACTATCTGACAATCTGGAGAGAATTGAACCTGATGTACAAGGACAATTTGACCTCCACACCTGCAACAAGTGGGACAAACTTCATTCGAAGAAAGAAGTACTCCGATTAAATCAGCAAATAGGTAAAACTCTATTTACTGAACTCCTTGCACTATACCCAGCAAGTCAAGACAAAGAAGGTCTTATAGAAACCTTCTTTACTCTTCTCAATAAGAGTTTTGTCAGCTCCACAAATCTGAGCGACCTAGAACAACCAGCAGCAGTCTTTCTAGCCTTAGTTCCTCACGAAGCCCAAGCCTCTGTAGCTAAGTAGCTCAACTCTACCGACTTTCACCGTACCAGGACCAAGACTGCATTATACTACCGATTCCAGAACAGTAAGGCTCACTATATTCTTAAAGAAGAAGCAAGAGAAACCCTCCATCAACTACCTGATCCCGAACCCAAAGCAGGCCCTGCTATAACCCTACCTGAATCTGAAACCAGTACTGAACCAGAACTTGACTTTGAATTAGGTCCATCTGAAATCAGATATATAACTGATTCTGTCTACTTTGACGCCAAGCAAACCTAAGTATACAGGGACCAAACCGAAGAGGAGGAGGAGTATCTTAGTGAATTCGATCCCGGATATACTGCTAAAGGAAACAAACCTCCATCAGGACAGAACACACCTACATAGCAACAGACAGCTATCTATCAAGCCCTTACTCCAGACCCACAACTATTACTCCAGCAACTTACACAGACCCAAAGAACCCCATCATACTCTGCACTAGTACCTCAAGTAGTACTAGTAACACCACTACCAGTAGTCTAACCGCCTCCAGTAAACAACATGGCAAACTAACAAATTTTAGACCTCACAGCCCAGGTAGCCATAATGGCAGCAACCATTACTGCCTTAGCCGAACAGACCCGACCTATAAAAAATCTGAGTCTACCTACCTTCAATGGTACTGCACAAGAAGTCCAAAGCTTCATTAGTGTAGTTGACACCAACTTCGAAGCCAATCAATAGACCAATGAGCGAGTTGCTGACCGCGTTCTGACAAATAATCAAGACCACACTCTGGAACAACTCTTTGCTACCACTACAGCCTATGTCCGCCAAGTTGTTACATTCTTCTGAGGACCTGCCGAAGAATGGTGGTGAACCCTTCCTGAAAAACCCCTCACATGGAACACCTGACCTGCAGTAGTTGCTCAGAATGCAGCAAACAATGCCCCAGGATATGGAGCCCATCCTGCAGCCCCTGGACTCAAACAACTCATGATTGCTCAATATCGCAATGAAACCATGATTGCTGAATCCCGAGTAAAACTCCGCAACCTCAAATTTGATGTACATGGTAAGGAGGAATTCAAAACCTTCTGTACAAAACTCAAGTCACTCCTGAACACCGTTGGCCTAGGATATATTGCCAATGATAAAGCACGAAATGGTATAAGAGCAGACCATTTATTCGATGCCCTGCCTGAATGGCTTACTAGAAAAATCCGAGAACAAGGACGCCCAGTTGGTTGTGACCATTAACAATGGTGCCTAGCAAGAATCAAGACTATGGTCAAGCAGATCCTAACAGCTGGACCAATTCTGCCCTGAAGACAATTCAACAACAAGGAAAAGACTTGGACCAAGAAAGAAGAACCCAAGCATGAAGCATTCAGAGCTCCCTCAACATCCACTTCATAGACACACAGAAATCATGAACCCACCCAGCTGAGTACCTTCAAGAAACTCACTGAAGGCGAAAGAAATGAACTTAGAAGAAGCAGAGCATACTTCTATTGCTGAAAGACAGGACATATGGCCAGTGCCTGCCCTAACCAAAAACCCCAAACAGCAACACGAGCAACTGTTACCACTCTGCACCACCTCAACAACCTGACTACCAGAACCCTAGACTTTGTCAAGTTAAGACAAACTGCCAAAGCCCCAACCAAAGGAAGTCAAAAAGCAGCTGGATATGACCTATATGCAGCTGAAGAAGCTACAGTCTCTAACTGAGAAGTCAAACAAGTCTACACAGGAATTAGTATCCAAATTCCTGAAGGATATGTTAGAAGAATATGCTGTCGCAGCAGCCTAGCATTGAAAGGACTCTCAGTAGAAGGAGGAGTCATTGACGAAGATTATATAGATGAAATTATTGTCCTAATCTGAAACCACAGTTGGATGCCCTTCAAGATTCCCATTGGATTCTATATTGCCCAGATCCTATTTGAGAAAATTGAGTCAACCCTGACAGTCAAGGAAGTCCCTGAACTACTGCTCACTATCCGAGGATCCAAAGGATTCAGTTCATCAAACAAGGCCCTAGTCTAACCTACCATGAACAAAGAAGAACAATTCTACAAGAAAATCGAAGATGGATATATACCAAGTGGCTGATGTCCCCATGGCATTGGAATGTACTCTTCCCAAATGATTGATGATTGCTTCTCTTGTATCAATGAACTAGCTCAAAGAAGAACCAACAGAAGGAAAGCTCCTACAACCGAAATTACCACCATTGGATCAGACAAACTGCTTACACTTAAAGCTTTTGTCAATCGAGCATCTGTCAAGATCATGATAGACAGTGGTGCCTCAGGCAACTTTATCAACAAAGAAACAGCCAACAGACTCAAGGTCTTCATCTCTCTAGTATGACAAACTCAAGCAGTTGCCATAGCTGATGGAACCTCACATGTCATTAGCAAAGAAGTCTGCAATCTACTCTTCCGAATCAGTGACTATTGAGTATATGTTACTCTTCAAATTGTACCACTCCTGGATAATGAAATCATCCTTGGAACTCCATGGTTGAAACAAGAGAACCCCATGATTGATTGGGTAAACCATTCTCTGACCATCAAAAAAGGACGCCATAACTTCAAACTGTAAGGCAAAAAGGACCCACTCAATTCTAGTGACCCTGGATCAAAGATCACCCACATTAACAAGCTACAACTCAAGAAATTCACCAAAAAATGCCCTCTCTTTGCTATCTCCATCCATCCATCCAAAGGAGAACCCAAAAACTCTGAAGAAGACTTTTCCAAAGTTGACAGTCATGTCAGACCACTACTCTAGAAATTCCGAGATATATTCCCGAAGAAACTCCCAAAAGGCCTACCTCCCAAACAAGCAGTAGACCATGCCATCAAGACTATTCCAGATGCCAAGCCAGCCTTCAAGTCAATCTATCACATGTCTCCAAGGGAAATCGATACACTTAAGAAAGAAATTGACAAACTCCTGGAACAAGGATTTATCAGACCCAGTGTATCACCTTATGGTGCACCAGTCCTCTTTGTTGTCAAGAAAGGAGGAGACCTGCGAATGTGCATTGATTACCACAACCTCAATGAACAGACCATCAAGAACTGTTGCCCACTACCCAGAATTGACGAAATATTCGATAGACTTACCAACCCACAATTCATGAGCTCTTTTGACCTGTGAAATGGTTACTGGCAAATTGCCATGAAAGAAGAAGACATCTACAAGACAGCCTTCTGAACTCGCTATGGACATTTCGAATTCCTGGTTATGCCCTTTGGCTTAACTAATGCTCCTGCAACCTTCCAGACACTGATGAATACCATTCTGCATCCATACCTGAACAAATTCATTGTTGTCTACATTGACGATATCCTAGTCTTCAGCAGAACCCTGGAGGAACATCTTGAACACCTGGAGCTAGTACTACTGAAACTCTGAGAAAACAGACTCTTCACAAAACTCAGCAAGTGCGAATTCCTCCTGAAAGAAATCCAATTCCTTGGACACATTGTCACTCCAAATGGAATCAAAGTAGACCCTAGCAAAATCTCCACAATCAAGGATTGGCCCTGACCCAAGAAGCTGAAAGACCTCCAGTCATTCCTGGGATTAGCAAACTATTATAGACAATTTGTTGCCAACTTCACCAAAATTGCCACTGCCCTCACCCAAATGACCAAGCACAGCAAGAAAGAAGAACAGCCCTGGACCATGAAACAAGAGAAAGACTTCAACAATCTTGCAAATTGGGGACCCGAACAAGATACAGCCTTTCAAGCATTGAAAGATGCCTTGATAACCACTCCAGTACTTCAAGCGGCAAATCCTGCCCTACCATATGAAGTTACCACTGATGCCTCTGACCTAGCTCTTGGAGCAGTACTCATGCAAGAAGGACACCCTGTGGCCTATCACTCCCGCAAGTTCAACGATGCTGAAATCAACTATGCAACTCATGAGAAGGAAATGTTAGCCATCATAGACACTCTGATCAAATGGCGACCATACCTAGAAGGAGCACACTTCACTGTATTGACCAACCACAAGTCATTAGTCAACATCAAGACCCAGGCTACCCTTTCTTGAAAGCAAGCCAGATGGATGAAAGTCCTCACCAACTTTGACTATGAAATCCAGTACTGCCCGGGCAAGGAAAATATTGTTACTGATGCAATCTCCAGACCACCCATTGAAGAAGTTATCCAAACTCTCACCTTGGTTACAAACTCCATCATGGAACAAATTATCACAGCATGCGCTGATGATAAAGAAGCTCAAGCACTCTGAGAAATCCTGAACAGTGATGATGCTGACAAGTATACCCAGTACAATCAATACCAACTCAAGGACAATACTATCTACTACAAGGACAGATTGTATGTTCCAAACAACTGAGACCTCCGAAGGACTATCTTATTTGAATGTCATGATACCCCTACAGCTGGACACTTAGGATTTGATAAATGCTATGAAATTATCTCTCGAAACTTCTATTGGCCCTGAATAGTAGATCAACTTAAGACCTACATCACTTCCTGTGATGCCTGCCAATGGAACAAGTCCTCAATACTAGCAAAACCTGGTCTACTCCACCCTATCTCAGTACCATCTGCTAATTGGGAACAAGTCTCTATGGACTTCATTGTACAGCTACCCCAAACCAAGAACGGGAAAGATACAATTGTTGTTTTTGTGGACTATCTCAGCAAACAAGCTCACTTTGTGCCAACCACTACTACTGCAACAGCACCAGACATAGCTATACTCTTATTTGACAATATTTTCCGCTATCATGGTCTTCCTAAGATCATTGTTAGTGACCGAGATCCAAAATTCACCAGCCATTTTTGGAAAGCCCTCCATATACACCTTGAAATGAAACTTACACTATCTACAGCCTTTCACCCTGAAACTGATGGCCAAACTGAAAGAATGAACTAAACTCTGGAACAAATGCTAAGAAACTATGTTTCCTACAGACAAGATGATTGGCATGAATACCTCACTGCAGTCGAGTTTGCCTATAACAACAGTAAGCAAGCCTCTCTTGGAATGACCCCATTCTTCGCTAATACTGGACAAAATCCAAACACTCCTCTAACACTCATCTGAATCACTGAAGAACCCTCTACAGTTGAAGCTGTTGAAGAATTCTTACTCCGAATGTGTAATCTAAGCCAGATCGCAATTGAGAATTTGTCATGAGCTCAAGAACAACAGTCACAGTATGTTAACCAACATCGCCAAGAAGAAACCTTCGATATTGGAGAAAAAGTTCTACTAGACATCCGAGGATACCGAGTTGATAACCTCAAGCACAGACCATCTACAAAGCTGAACAGCAAGTTCATTGGACCATTTGAAGTCATTTCACAAGTCTCTCCGACCTCCTACAAATTGGTACTACCAGACACTATTAAGATTCACCCAGTCTTCAATGTCCAATATCTCAAGTGATACAATGACAATGATGATGAACTATTCCTGAACCGAACTACAGAACCACCTGTACCTGTCATTATTAATGACCAGGAAGAATACGAAGTTGAACAAATCCTCAACAAACGTGGCCACAAGAACCACCCCGAGTATCTCATTAAATGGAAAGGTTATCCGATCCATGATGCAACATGGGAACCCAAGACCAATCTCCAGAATGCTACTGACTTAGTTCAGGAATACGATTCCTTGAACAACTGAAATCCGAATACTCCAATACCTATCAGTACACAACATATACTACTCCCTTGAATACTATAATTATCATGAACCTAATCAAGAACTCAGCAAGACAGAACAAAATCAGAAGGCCCCAATGAGGATGTCGAAAGCTAAGAAGAGGAGAGTTGTAAGCACACAACCTCCAAGCCACAGAAATCACACGTGATCTCTGAACAAATCTGGAAATCACCTGCAAGATCACGAAGCTGAGTCAAACAGAAGTCACAGCGCACAAAGCTGAGTCAATACCAAGTCACAGAACACAAGATTCACACAAACGGAATCTTACCAATCCAGAACAAATGCATATATACCCAGCCCCAAGATGCATCGAAACAAAGAACCAAAACAAACAACAACTACAACTTTCAAATACACAAATATGACTACTGAGATCTACAACCACATCTGTGCTGACATTTGGAATGCCATTGTCAACTGAGCCACACCCCCTCTGCCCCTCATGAATATCTACAGCTAAGCACCTCTCTATTTCATGGAAGCCTGATAGAATGCCCTGAACATACTTAACAAGGCTCACTGAATTGGACAAATCTCAAGCTACTACCAGATCGGCTGCCTCCTGGAAGACATGGTCAAACACCACTATGACACAGACATTACCCAGATGTCTCAACACCAGAAGCTCATCACTCGCAAACACCGAGAGCTCTTCTACAAGTATAGCACCTTTATTCCCTGCCTCCGAGTTACTATCAGCAAAATGGTTGCTACCCTGTCCTATGGCCAAATCAATGACATGATACAAGAACTCAACCACAAGTATCTCAAATACATCCAGACTACTGACAGAACCTTCCCACACCCCAATGACTACATTCTGCAAATGCCCCAAGTTGGATACGCCATGAAGGATATCTATGATATAATCAACTTCGACAAAGACGAAGCAGAAGACAATGATCCCTCTGATGCTGATATGACCTCAAGCCAAGAATCCCTACCAACTCTGATCACACCGCCAACCTTGCCAATGAACTTACAACAGTTCATAACCACATACGAGACTTATTGGGACAATGACCATTGGTATGAATACTAACCTACATTCACCCCCAATTACTTCAACTACAACGAAGAGACCAGAGAACACAACCTGTACCTTCAGACAACCCTTGAGATTGAACCAACCACTCCACCACCTGAGTATAAGTGACATGAACCACAGCTGCCAGCATACTACAACCCTGCAACTCATAGTGCTATAACCTACAGAAGGTATGCAGACAGTGAATCCGATGAAAGCAAAAACGATGCACCACTTCTTTGTCCACTAACACCTTATCCAGCATATGAGACAGATGATGCTATCCTGTGGGATGGAGATGAAGTTCCAATGTATTACTACCTCAGTGAACAAGGAGAAGTAATCCGCGAACTACTTTTCCTAGATGACTACTTCATCAGAGATGAAGCAATTGATGGTGATGTCATCGAAGACTATCCAGACAGTGCCTAAACCTATAAATAGCCTAACAGTCATAGTATAGTTAGATTAGCCTTGTACGACGTGACTGTGAACTGACTCAGCAGTCAGACGATCTCTTGACATGTCAGATCACTCTTGTACTATGTGACTGCATTCTGACTCAGCAAAGCACTTAATGCTACATCCATATCTAGTATAGTCCAGTTAGTCCCTCACTAGTATAAATACCCTCTCCCCCAGACCTCAGAATCTCAGACCTGAACCATCTGAACACAACTCCCGAATACTTCCCCACAATATCCCCTTACACAACTACTCCTAGTATAGCAATATCATGAATAGCGAATAAATCTATTTAATAACCCACAAACCACTCTTAAGTAAATCTGCTCCCCATTAGGTCCTACTCCTAACCCCGTCATGAAATTTCCTAATTGGGTATTGTCTGCAGCGATACGCCAATTCAACTAAGCTGGTCTTAGTTTCTTGAACTTCCTGAAATATGGAAAATCCTGAACATCCAGAACTAGTCCAAAAAAGGACTTTGGTTGAGACGTCAACCCAATCTTGAAATCAATAAGTGTAGAGGATGTACTCCATATGAAATTGATCTTGACCATAAGAAAACAGTCTTCCAGAATACCCAGAACTTCCAG
Organism: Jimgerdemannia flammicorona; assembly: GCA_003990745.1. NCBI lineage: Eukaryota > Fungi > Mucoromycota > Endogonomycetes > Endogonales > Endogonaceae > Jimgerdemannia > Jimgerdemannia flammicorona. The sequence goes on along the minus strand of RBNI01005028.1, from coordinate 3,250 downwards.
AAAATCCTTCCAGAATTACGTAACGGTTACCTTAAAAAGCAACCCTCTTATAATATATAAAATATCCCAGAGATAAGAGTGAATAAATCTCAGTCTGAATTGAAGTACAAATCAAAGAAACCTCTAAAGACTGAGCATTGGTCCCCTTTTCTCACTCTGGTTCACTTTCCAATATAAAGAATGAGTCTGTTTTTGGTTCACTTATCAGATAAGTCTAAAGAATCTGAGTTTGCTACCAGAAGTTCAAGTGAAGAACTTCACTACCATTTTTAAGAAGTCTGCTATCTTATATAAAGCCAGTCTATTGATGCAATATCACAGTAAACTTGTTCATACAAACAAAGTCAGTCTTGATATAACTTTGCCAAGAATATATATTCCCAGAGAGCTCACTATAAGGAATCTTACTATAAGCCAGTCTTCTGATGCAACTTCACAGTAGAGTTAGTCTATGATGTAACCCCATATAAATGAAGCTAGTCTTTGATATAACTTACTAAGAACCCAAGTTATCCAAGTTATCCACAATATCTAAGTTATCTGAGTTATTCACAATACCCAAGTTACTTATATTATCTACCATCTGAGTTATTTATCCATTCTCAGTAAGTCTAATTCAGAAGAATCTATACTATCTACTATTTCTAAAAGAGCTGATTTAGGAAGAATCTGTATCACCAAGTTACCTGAGTTATCTGCTAAATCTATATAAGGACAACTACTAAATTATCAGACCACTTCACATAAGGAAACCTGTCATACTACATAGAGATTTCCTATTACCTAAGAAGAAAAGCCACTAAATTGTCAGACTGCTTTATATAAGGAAACTGCTAAAATTACCAGACTGCTTTATATTAGAAAACTCATTCCACTATATAAAACTATTATACAAAATTATCACTACATTCAGAGAACTATCCCAATAAGGAAATTAGTACACAAATTACTCACAGATATCTAGCTTTGACTATTATACCACTAAATACAAAGAACCTTAGGAATCTTAGAACATTTTATTACTTTTTGACAAAGTAACTAAGAGCTCAAGCCAAACTATATCAATCTCCAACCTTGTAATTTGCCTCCATTGAGTCAGGCATATTATAATATAATCATTGAGACAGATAGTCAGATATAAATATAATCTATCAAATAAAATAAAAATAAAAGAGAGATGTAATTATTGAGATAAATAGTCAGATATAATATATATATAATCTATCAAATATGTAAAATAAAAATAAAAGGGAATATAATCATTGAGATAGATAGTCAGACATAATATATAATCTATAAGAATAAATAAATAAAGAGTAGAATTATTAAGGCAGATAGTCAGAAATGAAATATAATTTATTAAATAAAATAAAAATAAAGGGAGATATGTATAATTATTAAGATAAATAACCAGATATAAAAATAACCCATCAAATAAAATGAAAATAAAAAGGAGATATAATTATTAAGATAAATAGTTAGACATGATATATAACCCATCATATAAAATAAAAATAAAAAGAAGATATAATTATTAAGATAAATAGTCAGATATAATGTAAAATCTATTAAATAAAATGAAAATAAAAGAGTATTGGGATGGCAACTTAATATGTAGGTACATGACTTTATATCATATACTATTCTATCAGTTTTACATTATTTATCAGTAATATGTGAAATATGTGATATATATATTTTGAATAAACTACTTCTTCTATTCATTACAACAGATTATGAGCCCTGTTAGCAACTGAGTAGCTATATTGCCTGGTTAGTGGTGAGCCCCAGTTAGTAGCTAGAACTTCTCTAGTTTATATACTATGCCAATAAATATAGGTGTAAGCCAGAGCACTAAGATGGATATCTCTGTAATAGCTCTCCAGTAATGAAAAACACAGTCTTGTTATAAGAGAAGTCTGCTAATAGTGATAATGAAGTCCTCTCTGGTAGCAGAAGGCAATTATAACAAAGGTACCCACCCAGATATTTGAGGTAATTATAAGTTCTCTTAGGTAACAGGTGAAGTCCTCTCTGATATCAAGGTAATCACAAAGTTCTCTCAAATAGTAGGTGAAATCCTCTCTGATATTGAGGCAATTATGAAGCCCTCCCAAGTAGTTGAGGTAATTATGACAAGGATACTAGCTGATAAGACCAACAAAGCCAGTATATATGAGATCAACAATACTAGCAAAAATGTAGCAAATGAGATCAGTAATATAGTTAGCAATGAGGCTACAGAAAAGACCAATAAGACTGATGAAGCCAGACCAGTAATGAGGTCAATAGGATGAATCTGAACCTAAGATCCAAAGTATAGGTGAGATCAATGAGACTGATAAGGTCAGTAATATAGTCAGAAAAAATACAGCAAATAAAGCCAGCATAGACAACAAGGTCCAAAGCTCAAACAAGACCACAGAGAAGGTCAATGAGATCAACAAGATCAACAAGATTAGTGATATGGTCAGAAATGAGAGACTGCCAATAAGACAAGAAATGCCAATAAGGTTAAAGAGATAGCAAACTATTTGAAGATAACTTATGAGAAATATAGGCACCATGAATATGAATGTTACAAAAAGATATTCTATCATCAGTTCTATTAGCAGTTCTACTACTAATTCAGCTAAATTAACATCTATGAATCCTGATTAGCAAAATACTTTTATATTAATGAAAAGTAGTAATAATATCATCTATATAAGTAATGGCTCCATCATCAATAGTAATAAGTATGAGTACTACCAATAATATCTAGTGAATATACCAATATAGCTAATGATAATAATAATAACTATATTGATAAGCAAGTAATGGAAATGATAATAATTAAGTAGGAGCATTGATACTATAATTAATAATATTTATAATATCTGTCTTTTGTAATACCAACTAGTCTATAATAGATATAATAACTAAAGTAGGACACTTTTCAGGCTTTTAAAAGTCTCTCATATAATATATATATTTCATATCTGTCTTATATATATATTAGTTACATCTCTCATCTATGAGTAGATTTATATAGGTATTTTGAATATTTTGAGTATTTCAGAATACTTTTCAACTTATGAAAATTTTTTAGATATAGAATTTTATATTAGTTATAATTCTGGGTTATATGCAGTTCTAGTTTTTGCATATATTATATATTGCTTTTTTATTCTAGTTTGTATTTCTTTTTTTTTTTTTAGATATAGTTTTTTTTTTTTTTTTTTTTTTTTTTTTTTTTTTTTTTTTTTTT
>RBNI01005027.1:0-13113 GCA_003990745.1 Jimgerdemannia flammicorona | reverse complement strand
ACCCTTTCCTGATGAAAGACTACTTTGTCTAACACCATCGCCACCCTCCCACCACTCTGCTCACAGATCTTTACCACCAGACTGTGATGTCAGCCCCTCTGAGGACCCCAACCCACCCACCATCCAATCAGCAGATCCCCCAACAGCTCCTCCCACCTTAATACCTTCTCCCACAGCCCCAACTGCTGCCCCTCCTCAAAAACAAAAAGCCAATGACCCGCCATTCCCACCCATACTGCTAGTACCCACCCTACAGTAAGCTAACTATTACCCACCCCACCCACAAGCTGACATCTCAAGTTCTCCCAGCAACCCCCCTCCCCCACCAGCCTACACCTCACACCCAGTCTATCTCCTATTGCAGCCCAAAATTCCCCCAAAACCTCACACTCTCCCAGCCAATGTTCTGGTGTCTGTACATAGCCCCCAGCTTGCCCAACATTATAACACTCCTTACAGTCAAATTGTCCACCATCTACCAAATGTCCTGTATGGAAATTCAGCATGACATTCCTTCGCAATATTCTCCACCATACCACCCAGAACTTGGGGGGAAGCCACCTCTGTACCTCAGCACTCCAGGACCAGATACTAGCCCAGTCCCACTCCTCACTGATCTCTACTGCCTGTCAGCCACTAGGCCAAAGGTTCTGGCCAGGCCCCTGCTTACACTCTACTCCTTCCCCAATATCGAACATAGTAAGTGGAGCACCCCCCAGGAGCAATCTATCCCAATGCCACATATTAGGCCCCTATACCTCCTCTCACTCATTGTCTTACCAGTGCAGGCCAATTTAGTGTGCTCCATCAGCCACGCCCCACCAAAAGCCCTTGAACCACAGCCACCTAGTACCATTCAGCCCTACCAAAGAGAGCAGATCCCTGGAGGACCCACAAGAGGATATTCACATCTTGCATATATTCTTCAACAGAGGTACCCGACTGCTGCCCTGCAGTTCCACAGCTCTCTTCAACTACCAGGCTCGCAAGCAGTGCAGCCTCTTAGAAAAGTCCACCAGTCTAAGACCCCCCCTTACTACTGGCCTTGCAAGAGTATCCCAACTGACCTGGGACCTCCTCCCCACCCAGATCCAATCCCTAGCCACCTTCATCAGCTTCTTCACCACCCACGCTGGGAAGTCGAGGTGATATGCCAGCTTGGGGAATCAATTTATATTCAGGATTGACACCTGCCTAGCTAGAGAGATATGGCAGCCTCCCTACTCTCGAAGGGCCTCCCCCCAAATGTTCACCCTGCTCTCTCACCACCCTCATGGCAGGACAGAGCCATATACAGAGAGGAAGATGCCCAGATACCACACCACCTCACCAGTAGGGACAATTGTTCCAATGATGTCTCTGCCCACTAGCCTATTCCCTAGCGCCATTGTCTCACACTTATGCCAGTTGAGATTCGCCCCTGAGTGGGCCTCATACCATTCCACAGTCTCCTGAAGTGCCTCTATATCTACCACAGACCCAAGTCCAACCACTATATCATAAGCAAAGGCCCCCACCTTCCACTCTATACTATATATAGAGAGGCCCGCCACCTTCTAGTGAATCCTATCTATCAATGGCTCCAGCGAAAGGGCATAAAGAATAGGGGACAAAGGGTCCCCCTGAGGAACTCTTCTTCCAAAGGAAAATGCCCTCCCACGGTGACCATTACAAATCAGACCTGACCTACTGCTCTCCAGCAGACTTAACATAGAGGCCCTAAACCTTGGGGGAACCTCAATATGGTCCAATATCTTGCCCAGCCCCCACCATACTCGGTCGTAGGCCTTCTCCTGGTTCAAAAAGACCAACCTTCCATCCAAGCCACAAGCCCGGGCCCCCTCAATAATGCCATGAACCTATGCAGTCCTATCTCTTATAAGTCTGCCCCCAACAAAGCCCCGCTGCTCCTCCCCCAGCACCTGTTGGGCAACTTTCTGCAGCCTTGCAACAATCACCTTAGTCACCATCTTCCTATCCATGTCCAGAAGCATGATCAGTCTCCAGTTCTTCCAGTCTTCCCTCCTCCCCTTGTCTTTGTACAATAAGGCCACCAGCCCGAGATCCTGCTCTCTAACCCACTCACCTCTCTGAAGAACATGGTCACAGAGAGCAGCCATCTCACCCAACACTCCAGGGACATTTACTATCTTCTTCTAGAAGTCTCATAGCAGTCCATCCTCCCCTGGTGCTGTCCTAAGTTTAGTTGCTGCCAGGATACTTTGGATCTCCTCTCCCTGAACTGGTAAGATCAAGTCACCAAGTCCAGCTACTTGCAGAGGCCTCCACTCTTCAAGTGTGTCCACAATCCCCACTTCCTCAACACTCCCTTCTCCCTCACTCCACAAGCCCTGCCATCTCTCCTTCAACTCTCCTAAGATTTGTTGTGTACCATATAATATATCCCCATCAATATCCAGAACCCCATCCACCAATGTCATACTCTCCTAGCTTTGAGAAGTCCTGATAAGTACCTAGAAGGCCGCTCACACTCCTCAAGCCCCTGCCATTATAGCCTTGTAGCCATGCCCTGTATATGAGTCTCCTCCTCTTCTCTCAACACCTGTTGTAGTTCCACTATCTCCAATTTCGCCCTCTCGATCCTCCAATCCTCCACCCCAACAACAGTGAGCAAATCCGCCCAATCTATTTATAGTCTCCTCAGCCTGCTGGAAGCACACCTCATGCACCTCCTCCTCTGCCTCCCAGCCTCTCTACCAGCCCCTCCCCAATAAACCCTTGCAGCCTCTTTCAATCTCATCCAGCGGACATCCACCGGCAAACCCTCATGCCCACAATTAAAAATCTTTGCCTGAATGTCCTCCACCCACGATTCCCACAACCCCTTCTCAGCCAACAGGGAGGAGTTAAGACACCAATGTCTGGGTCCATCTCCACTCCCTCCAAACTGCCCCTGCCCCAAAAGTCCCCAGTGATCAGACCATGGGCACTACTCCACTTCCAATGACCTCCAAACATCCAAACCCCAACACTCCACTGTCAGAATCCAGTCAATCCTCATACCCAAGCCATTCACTCAATGTGTGTAGACCCTGGCATCACCCCACCTAGTTCTGTCCATATCCCTCTAGGAGCTTAACATCTCCACCTCCTCCCATGCTTCCAGACCTCCACTTCTACTCCCAGCACTCCTTCCTCCATCAGTCCTATCCAGACGCAGATCCCTAACCATATTAAAGTCCCCACCAAGCACATCGACCCCTTCCTCCAAGAGAATACCCTCCTCCAGCAGCCCCCTAATCCATGCAGTCCTCTCACCCCTATCCGCAGGGCAGTAGCAAGATCCTACCTTCACTGATTCCTACCCTGGCTGATGCCAATCTCCCCAGACCAAGCGATCCCCCCAGCTCCTGATTCCCCCCAAGTCACCTCTACCCTTTCTCACCAAAATTGCCACCTTTACAAACCAAGCAGCAGCCCCACCCCATTCCCTAGTCTATTCTACCCGATCATCCTCATCTTCACATTGAATATCCTGTAGTAAAAAGAGATCAGCCTCTAATCTCTTGAGCCAAGTAAAAATGTTCCTCTGCTGCCCAGTGCCCCTTAACCCATTCACATTCAATGAGAAAATGTTGGTTGTACTGTTCATAAGGAATAATGTTATATTGTGGACCCATCCTCTACAAGTCTGCATTCTGCTCCTCTTGCACCACATCCAAGTCATGTTCAGCAGCTAGTTCCCTCTCCCCTGCTTCCTGTGCTGCCAATGCTCCCAGAAGTTCTACCATTGCCCCATCTTCATGCTCCTCAAATTCCTCACAGTACTCCAGACAGGCCTCCTGCCAGAGTCGCAAACTATGATGCTCTGCCCAGCAGTAGGCCACTCTCTCACCAGCAACCACCCTCAGCTCTGCCTTCCTCACCTCATCCACCTCATACCACTCCTCCTCTAGGAAAATATCCAGAATCTCCACCTTCAGAGCCTCTACCATTCTATCACTATGCAAAATCCGTACCCAATGCTTCTCAGGCATCGCCCGCAGGTCCACTTCTCCCAAGCATCTGCTGCGAGATTATCCATCACCTTGCGCACCACAACAAGTTCCCTACCTCCTTCTCTTCTGGAGTCTCTGGCAACCCTGCATCCAGCATTGTAGTGTTAGCACCTATACTGGCAGCCTCATCCCACTCTTCCTCAGGAATATCCACCAGCTTGTCCTCTCCAACCACCACCACCTGACCCCCTTTCCCCACATCAGGGACCCAAAAGCGCACCTGCTGGGCCCTCTATATCCGTGTATCCTCTGTTGTCCCTCTCTTCCCACCTGGGCCCCTCCTGATAAGTGGGGGGTGGTGGCATCCAAATACAGCTCCCATACTTCGAAGGTACCATCAGTAAATGGGTCCTTGTCCAGTTTCCCCCCAGCCCCTATCTCCTTTGCCTCTACCTCCTCTCCTCCTTTATCAACCCAGAAACTGGTCTCCACACCTCCAAACTCCACAGTTACAACCAATATCTTCTTCACCCCCTGTCATACTTGCCAACAACTCTCTCTGCCTCTTGCATCCCTGGGCTTGCTCCCACTCTTCTTATCCATGCGGACATGCTTCCCGCCCACAACCTCCAGATACATCGACTCCTCATACAGTCTCCAGGCCTTTGCCCTCCTCTCCACAGTACCACTCAACTCCTCCAGCACCTCCAACAAGTCCTCCTCCTCCTCTTCACTCCCTTTCATCCTTAACACCTTGCAGACAATGGCCCCCCACATCAGCACCAAGGGCCAGTCACTTGTCTTCCCTGTGGCCTTCTTTCCTGCCAGCCGAATCCTTACATCAATATCGCCCGTCCTGATCATAGTCCCCTCCCACACCTGAAAGCTGATGTCCACCACGTTGCCATACTCAATCATCACCTCCTCCACTCTCTTCCTTGTCTCCTCCTTAGTCACTGTGGGCACCCCCTTCACCAGAAGCTGCACCACCCTGGGGTCCCATCGCAAGCACTGCACCATGGGGACTACTACCTCCCTAACCACGACTCCAGTCTTCAGTGCCTCATTCAGTAGGCTGACTTTCTCAAAGCCCACCTCAACCCCCTCCAGACCCTTTAAAAACTTCACCGAAGCTGTCCCAGCCACCTGCTTCGAGACAAGCCCCAGAACCATCCTCACCATCACTGCCAAGCCCCAGAAGCACAAGGTCACTGCAAACTCTGAGATCGATTTCTTGAGTAACAGTGCCACTGCCAGCCCCGTTATACCATCCACCAGGTCCCCCTTCTGCATCAGAAACCCCTGCCCCTCCTGGCCATCAGCTGTCACATCTCTTTTTTTCTCCTGATTCCCCATTACACTCCCATCAACAGTCACACCCCTAGCCACTGCACCTCCAGCCCCTACACCTGCACTCCCAGCCAGAGCACTACCCCCCCTCCTAAGGCTTGCCTTGCCCTTCCCCTCAGCACTATCAGCCCTACTACTCACCGGCCACCCACTCCCCTTGACCTTGTCTACAAAACTTGGGAGAACAGACCTTCCCCCATTGCCACCGGGCACCAGCCCCCTCCAGAGCCTTCCCACTTCTTTGGTCCTCTGAAGGCCCCTATCTCTATACCATAACCCCTTCCCACCTGCTGCCAATCAAAGGCCCTAGATCCACCCGACCTAGTACATGCACCTAAATGGTCATTGCTCTCTATATTGCTTGTTACCTTTCACCAAAAACATTGTCGAAAGTATTGCTTGAGTCTTGTGTCACCTGAATGTTACTGGTAAAAGGTGGGGGACTCAAGGCCTTGCTACTGACCAAATTCCAAAATGCGGCCTACATATAAGAAACTTGAAACAAACTGTCCCAGATGAAGTTCCACAAGAATAGTGAAGAGGACCTAGAGACTTTTGCCACCAGAATGGATGCCTACCTTAAAACGATTGGACTTACCTTCTAGGAGAACAATTTGGCCATCAATGGCACCAGAGCTAACCATCTCTTTGCAGCTCTACCAGACTGGCTCACCTAGAAGATCAAGGAACAAGGTGTTCTCCAAGGATGTCCTCACTACTCATAGTGCTTTACCCAAGTACAAAGAAGAGCTCGCGAAATCCTTGCTGCACAAGCTTTACAAAATCAAGAATACAAGAAGAATAACCATAATAGGAGGAATCTTACTAGGTGAAATGATCAAAGGATTGACCAAAGATATGATCAAAGATATGATCAAAGGAATCAGTGAAACCCCAGAGAACCCAGACCTCCCACTGAGGATGAGAAGAAACAGCTCCACAAAAAAGAATTGTGCTTCATCTGCAAGAAGGCAGGACACATCTCATTCAGATACTCTGAGAGGAGGAACAAAACAGATGAACTCAGTAATCAGAACATTACTGTTATTGAAGAAGGTCCAGGAAAAAAAAACCCCAAGAATGTCATCAAAGTACAGAAGATATGGTACAAGGCTACCATTCCCACTAAGGCCCACCCAACTGATGCTGGATATGATCTCTACAGCAACCAAGACTTCACCATCCCACTAAGTACCAATGCTATAGTACGAACAGAAATTGCAAGCTCCCAAAGGAATATACATCTGCCTTGCTAAGCAAAGCAGCCTAGCTAAAGAATTCAACATTGGACTAGGAGGAGGAGTAGTTGACCAAGGATTTACTGGCAAAATCCATATCATCTTGCAAAATTTTAGAGATACATCATTTGAAGTCAAAACAGGCCAGAGAATTGCCCAAGCAATCATTGAAGAAATTCATCAAGATCTCACTATTGAAGAAGTCCCCAATCTCTTCCAGACAGACCATGGTAAGAAAGGGTTTGGATCTATCAACAAACCTCCTAGTCAAAAGATCACTATCATGAAGGAAGATGATGAAAACTGGTATAAGAGAATTGCAGATGGTTATGCACCATGTGGATGATACCCTCATTCTATTCGAATATACTGTATGGAACATGTTGGTGAATATCATGCATACCTCTCCAAAGTTTTCAAAATTCAATCCAAGAAACATCAAGCTCAACAGACTAAGGAACCCAAACAAGACAACTCTCCTTGTGAAGGATGGGGAGAAACTGACTTCAAGGAGACTGACAGCAATTGGGACAACAATGAAGATGAAGAGCTCAATACCATCAAAAAGGAGAACAGTTACATCAAGTTTACAGACCAAGTCTACAGATAGAATGTTAATGTCTTGCTTAATAGTGGTGCTACTGGAAACTATATCAGCACCAAGACTGCTATAAGGATTGGAGCCTAAAGCAGACCAGCCACTGAGAAAAGAAGTGTTACCTTTGGTGATAGAAAAACTGCACCATTGACCAAGATCTGTGAAGATCTTTTGCTTAAGATTGATAATTATCAAGAGAAGTTGGACTTCAGCATTATAGATCTCCCAGGAAAAGATATTATCTTAGAAAAAGCCTGGTTGATCTAGCACAACCCAGATATCAACTAGAGAACCAACAAGGTTAACCTGACCCACAAAGGCAGAAAGATCACTCTGACACCCTAGGAAGGTACCAACCACCAAGGAATCGAAATCATCTCTGTCATTCAAATGAAGAGACTCTTGTAAAAAAAGGGAAACACCTACTTCATTTGTACAGTACAAGTAGTCACTGAAGCTACAAGTAGCCCAATCCAAACAGAAGCTTAAGAACTGTTCAAAGAATTCCAAGATGTATTCCAAGACCCCCAAGGACTTCCACCCAAGTGCCAAATCCAACATGGAATTGATCTTATTTCAGGATCTTAACCCCCATACAAGAGTATCTACCAACTGGCCCAATCTGAGCTCAAGACCCTCAAGGATGAGTTGACCAAACTACTGGCCCAAGGATATATTGAACCTAGCCACTCTCCATTTGGAACCCCCATTCTATTTGTCAAGAAGAAGGATGGCTCTCTGTGAATGTGTATTGACTACAGAGCCCTCAACAAGATCACCATTAAGAACTGGTATGCCTTACTTAGGATTGACAAGTTGCTACACCAAATCTTCAAGGCTAAGATCTTTTCTCTACTGGATTTGCGAAATGGCTACCACCAGATTCTCATTGATGAGAAGGACATTGAGAAGACAGCTTTCCAAACATGGTTTGGACACCACCAGTTCTGAGTCATGCCTTTTGGATTGACCAATGCACCAGTAACATTCCAGTATCTGATGAATAATATCTTTGGACCACTCCTCAACATCTGTGTCCTTGTGTATATTGATGATATACTAATCTACAGTAAGACAGTAGAGCTATACTATACCCACCTCAGACAGATACTGACCCTCCTACGAGAATACCAACTCTATGTCAAGATGAGCAAATGCAAGTTCTATCAGGACCAGATTGAGTACCTAGGATACATCATCTCTGCTGAAGATATCAACATAGACCCCCAAAAAGTATCAGCCCTTAAGGATATTCCTATCTCTACTACCCTCAAGCTACTCCAGTGCTTCCTGGGTATTGCCAGTTATTACCAAAGATTTATCTAAGAATACTCTGCTATTACAGCTCCATTAACCAGCCTGGCCCATAAAGGAGTGAACATCAAAGCTAAAAGAACCCCCAAATGTACCCTGGCTATAGACTACTTCAAGAGACTCCTTACTGAGGCCTCAGTGCTAGTTGCACCTGACCCTACTAGACTATTCACTCTGACCACAGATGCCTCTGACATTGCTATTGGAGTAGTACTCAGCTAAGAAGACTGCCCAGTGGCCTATCTTTTTCCAAAGCTCAAGCCAGCTGAGACCTGTTATACCACCCATGAGAAGGAACTTTTGGCTATTGTCACTGCACTTCAGGAATGGCACCATTTTCTCCTAGGACAGCCATTTGTGGCCTACACTGATCGCTATGCATTGTGGTATATTCACACACAGCCCATACTGACCTACAGACAAGCTCGCTGGATAGAAATCATTGCCAATTTTGATATAGAAATTAAGTATATCCCAGGCAAAACCAACTATGTGGCTGATGGTTTCTCCAGGTACATGGAAGATGAACTTGTCTTCATAGTTGAGGTAATTGGAGACCTCACCCAGATGATCAAGGAAGGCTATCAGCAAGACAGCCCTCTGACAAAATTTCTTCAATTCTGCCAAGACCTAAAGGCCGAGGTTCCAGAACCCATGAGGCAAATGACCAAGAGATTCACCTACTGTAATGGACTTATCTACAGAGACTATAACAGAGTGGTTCTACCCAATAATGATACTCTGTGACTCAAGATCATGCAGGAACTCCATGATACTCCTGCAGCAGGACAGTTTGGTTTTGAAAAGACCTACAATCTCCTCTCAAGAGAGTTCTACTGGCCAAAGATGACCAAGGATATCAAAGACTTTGTGGTCTCATGCAAGATATGCCAAAGGTTCAAAAGTGGTAACAAGCTACCAGCGGGACTCCTACAACCCTTGCCTATCCTGAGTCACAAATAGGACCAGATTGCAATGGACTTTATTGTCCAACTCCCCAAGACCAAGACAGGATGGGATGCCATTGTGGTATTCATGGACCACCTAAGTAAACAAGCCCATTTTGCACCCACCAAGACCACTGCTACAGTACCAGAGATTGCTGAGATTTTCCTCAATCAAGTATTCAGGCTATATGGTATGTCTAGTACTATTGTATCTGACCGAGATGCAAAGTTTACAAGTAATATCTGGAAGGCATTTTTCTCCCTCTATAGAACTAAGCTGAAGTTCTCTACTGCCTACCACCCTCAGACTAATGGTCAAACCGAGTATACCAACAAGACTTTCAAACAAATACTTAGTATCTTCTGCTATTACAAACAAAATAATTAGGACAAGTACTTCGCCCATACCAAGTTTGCCTACAACAATAGCCAGCAAACCTCCATGAAGAAGACTCCATTTTTTCTGAACCATGGTCAACACCTAAGGACCTCGAGTACTACTGTGAAATCAGCAGTCCCAGCAGCCCAAGATCTGGCCGAGATCATTTCTGACCTCACCCAAATGACAAAAGATGCTCTTATAGAAGCACAAGACTATCAGACCAAGTATGCGAACCTGAAACAAAGAGAAGCCTCCTATAATATTAGTGACATAGTTATGCTTAGAACAGACCACCTCCACCCAGACACCCTAGTACAACAACCAGCCAAGAAACTCCATACTAGAAGAATTAGACCATATAAGATTATGGAAGAAATTAGCAGAGTCAACTACAAGTTGCAACTTCTCCACAATATCCGAGTACACCCAGTATTCCATATCAGCCAATTGGTGGACTACCATGAGAACCCATTTCCCGAGTGTACAATTCCACCACCACCCCCAATTAGGATCAATGATTACGAGGAATTCGAAATTGAGGAAGTACTTGATCACAAGGTCTGTAAATATTCCAAAACAGTCAAGCGCTTTTTTCTGATCAAGTGGAAGAGTTACTCCACCCATGACACCACCTGGGAAAAAGAAGAAGCTCTGAAGAATATATGTGAAGCCCTTCAGGACTACATGGAAACACTCACCCCCCAGTAAAGGAAGGAACTATAGCTCTAAGTATTGAAGCACATAGTGAGAATAAGGATACTACATATTTTATCTAGAAACATATAATACTGAACATTGCAGAAAAAGGAATACTATGGATAACCAACAAAAAGATATCTAAGCAAAAGAACAATCTAGTACAGTACAGCAAAACACATTTGAACAACTCCATTTTATGGCATCTATATCATCTCCACTGGATGATGACGGATACTTCATATAGAACTTAGGATAGCTGACAATATTGAAACCAGTCTAAGTCTATCCATGTGACAGATATTATTATTAGAAATTGCCTCGGATTACAAGAAAGTCTATTTCCAAGAGGTTCGAACCCCCAGCCATGACAATGGGAGCCCTTGCCCTAGACAAGGATGGCCAGTCCTCACAAATGCACCAACCAGACAAAAAAAAAGTGGACCAAGACCTGTTAACCCTGTGTAACCACAACTACAAGTGATGATATCTTTGAAATCAGAATTTCCTCATATGACTAGCATATGCCCTACTTACAGCAACAGGTCATATATTTTGCTAGAAAGCATGACCAAAGGAAGGTCACATCAGATAGGTAAATAAGTATAAATACCCAAGGCAAGAATACCCTGCAACTCTCATCCCCCTCTCCTCACAAAGAAAAGACAAGACAAGAATACCCTACAACTCTCATCCCCCTCTCCTCACAAAGAAAAGACAAGACAAGAATACCTGCTACCCGCAACCAAGCTACTTACTGCCAAACTGCTCACTATAGCCAGCCCCTCCTAAGCCAGATTGACCACCTCTTTGGATACATCCAGATTGCTATCCAAGAAAGGAACTGCCACTCAGAGGCTCTTAACCTCTCCAGCCCAGACTTAGGACAGTATGTTCTTGACCACTGTAAACTTATTGAAAGGGCCTACCTTGCCACCAGCCACCTTGAGATCTGGCATAAATATGAGATTGGCCATCAACTCCTCCAATGGGCAAAGGACCTACCCATGGACCAAATCTCTGATTGGACCCACCTGGATGGAAGCGAGCAAAGACTTGCTAAGAAGGTCTATTGAATTATGTCCCATGCACCCTTTGCAATCTCCAATCTCAACTATGTCCAACTGAAGGACTTCCAGAACCTCTCCTTCTTTGAGATTGGATCAAGGTAGCCCAAGAAGCCAACTCCTGGATCACTCTCAAGTTTACTGACTGTAAACCCTACTAGAGCCCCCTCCTGAATGACAACTCTAACCAATGGCTCCAAGACCTCTCTGACCTCTTTGAAGAACTACCTATCTGAATAGATATTCCCAGACATGAGGACTAAGAACTCTACTTGGATGGCCCCAACTGCATCAGATAGAGAATCTCTACACCAGTACCTATCCCAATGTGAGAATCATTTGAAGACCTTATTAACTTCTCCAT
Source organism: Jimgerdemannia flammicorona (assembly GCA_003990745.1). Taxonomy (NCBI): domain Eukaryota; kingdom Fungi; phylum Mucoromycota; class Endogonomycetes; order Endogonales; family Endogonaceae; genus Jimgerdemannia; species Jimgerdemannia flammicorona. The sequence goes on along the minus strand of RBNI01005027.1, from coordinate 1,198 downwards.
CCTGGACAGCAAGTCATCAACAACCACCACCCCCCCTGCTACTGAAGAAGATGCCAATAACCCTGAGTAGGATTCACCACCTTTCTCTCCCCTGGTTCTCAATTTCTCAATCAATGAGAATGTTGATTTCTAAGGGGGGAAAGATATAATAGAATGAGCAAACAGATAGGATATGATGAGTGAACAGATAGGATGTGATGAGTGATCACGAATGATCATGTGGCCCGGCAAGCAATGACATCATCATACAAACAAAGCATGACATACGAATGACGAACAATGTGAAATGACATGGAAAATGATATCCAGCTTATCTCTAACAATTGGTGCCACAGCAACAGTTGCCACAGCTGCTGATCATTGCCTAGTAATTGAGGTCCTGATCATAAAGTTATTCTTTATCAAAAACTATCTGACAAAGGTTACAATCACAAACCTCATTATAGTTACCAAATTAGTCAGTCATACTTAGTCAGAAATCGCAGACCAACTTGTATAAATACCCCCCAGTTTCCATCTGAAATAAAGCAGTTTTAGTTCAGTCCTTGATACAAGAATCAAGTCCCTCCCACACACACACATTCCCCTGAGTCTTAGTAATGACATCTAAGTAACTCTAGTGTTTCTGACTAAACTTCAGAAGCCTAGCTAACTTCTGCCAGAACTGAGACTGGTATATAAATCCCCAAAGACTTAAGTAAACCCATTGAACCTGAATTCCAAGGTGAATTCAGTCTGTGCACAGCAAGGAACAAGACTCTCGAAATAGGGCACAAGAGAAAGACCTTTGAACTAAAAGACACTGCCATTATAACTACTTATAAGTGAGCGCTTCTTCAAACTGAAGGCTTCTTGGTACACATTGTGTACTAAGTCCCTAAGTAATAGTCCACTTTCCTAATTATCCAAAGGATAAGAGAGGGGTAGAAGTGAGAGTTATTACAGTATCTGCCAAATGTTTAAATTTACCCTACCACTACTTTATCAGCTCTCTACTATTCTTCTACTATATCATCTCCTGTCTTACAATTACCACAAATTGTTTCCACTCAATCTGTCTTCTGAATAGAGCAACATTGAGCTACCATCAACCTCTACCCCTGCTGACTGCCTGAAATCTTCCACACACCTCTACTCTCCAGTGATCTGACCAAGAGTACTACTGTATCTCTACTATATGTAGTATATTTCTCTAATA
>RBNI01005026.1:0-13116 GCA_003990745.1 Jimgerdemannia flammicorona | reverse complement strand
AAAAAAAAAAAGTACTGGAAAATACTAATAACTGATCTATTGATATTGATATTAATATAACATATATATGAGTATATATATTCATGTTTATATTTGTGAATATATTTATGAATATTTTTCTCTTATATTTTTTTATTTATACATATAAGTGAATTATATAATAAGTTTTATTTGTTTATAAGATTCAAATTTGATAATTCAAATCTGATAATTTGAATTTGATGATTTGAATTCAGTGATTCAAATTTAGTGATTTGAATCATCAGTTTAGAGGTTTGGATCAGAGCAGTCACAATTCAAATCAGTTCAAATCAGAAATAGTCACAATTCAAACTAGTTCAAACTAACTCATTCAGAGTATTAGAAATAGATTAATTCATCTGAGCTAGCTTCTGATCTTATAGTCTCAGTTGATATAAATATGTAGTTAGTCAGAGACTAGTTTAATATTGATAAGAATTATAACTTATATAAATTAGTTCTTAAAAGAGAATAATAATAGAGTTGAATATTGTAAGTGCACAACCTCCAAGCCACCAAAATCACATGGCATCCTCAGAACTAATTTGGAAACTACATGTGAGACTACAAAACAAGAGATCATCTGGTTATATGAAATATGCCAGCAAGCACAAGAACCCACCATCAAGATACAAGAATACTAGAAGAAGTACTACAACTATAAGACTAACTCTGAACTACTATAACTAGTTTGGTATACTGTACTATTACAAAAGAAAACCAAAAGTACCAAACTCAAATTGAGATAAGAATCCTATCTCATCTACCCAAAGGTTCACGAACTACACTTATCAACTCAAGACTAAGATACACTGCAACTATACAAGACTTCATTACTTAGCAGAAGCAAAACACATTTGAACAACTCCATTTGCTCTATCTGTGTCACCTCCATTGGAGAGTGACAGATGCTTCATCTGAACTCAAGAAAGCTGACAAACATCGAAACCAATCTCAAGCCATCCACGTGATAGATATTACTACTAGAAATTACCTCGGATTATAGAAAATATCATTTCCAAGAGGTTTGAACCCCCAGCCACAATATTGGGAGCTCTTGCCCTAGATGAGAATGGCCAGTCCTTGCAAATGCACCAGCAGACCAAAAAAAAAAGAGAACCAAGACCTGTTATCCTTATATAACTACCACCACCAAGGACAGCCTTAATCTTGCAAGAGATAGAAGTGACAATACCTTGAAACTGATGATGTCAGAAGTCAGAAAACTGCTCAGACTTTGCTAGAGATGATATCATCAATGCTGATATCATCGAAGAATATCCAGACAGTATCTAAACCTATAAATAGCTTAGCAGCTATAGTATAGTTAGATTAGCCTTGTATGATATGACTGTGAACTGACTCAGCAGTTAGACAATCTCTTGATATATCAGATCACACTTGTACTATGTGACTGCATTCCGACTTAGCAAAGTACTTAGTACTACATCCACATTTAGCATAGTCCAGATAGCCCCTCACTAGTATAAATACCCCCTCCCCCAGACCTCAGAATCTCAGATTTAAACAGACCTGAACAATCTGAACACAATTCCTGAGCACTTCCCCACAATATCTCTTCATATAACTACTCCTAGTATAGCAATATTATGAATAGCAAATAAACCTATTTAATAACCCACAAACCACTCTTAAGTAAATCTACTCCCTGTTAGGTCCCACTCCTAACTCTATTACGAAATTTCCTAATTGGGTATTGTCTGCAGCGATACACCAATTCAACTAAGCTGGTCTTAGTTTCTCGAACTTCCTGAAATATGGAAAATCCTGAACATTCAGAACTAGTCTGAAAAAGGACTTTGATTGAGATGTCAACCCGATCTTGAAATCAATAGGTGTAGAGGACATACTCCATACAAAATTAATCTTGACTATAAGAAAACAGTCTTCCAGAATATCCAGAACTTCTAGAAAACCCTTCCAGAACTACATAACAGTTACCCTAAAAAGCAACCCTCTTACAACTTGATAGCAGCAGTTTACAATCCAATTCTGCTTCAAGATGCTTCCTTACCCTGCTACAAACCCTTCTGCAAATTCCTACAAGTTGGTATAAAGCCCAATCTCTGAACTGGAATTTATCCTGAACCATCTGACAATCTGGAGAGAATTGAACCTGACGTATAAGGACAATTTGACCTTCACACCTGTAACAAGTGGGACAAACTTCACTTAAAGAAAGAAGTACTTTGATTAAATCAGTAAATAGGTGAAACCCTATTCACCGAATGCCTTGTACTATACCCAGCAAGTCAGGACGAAGAAGGTCTTATAAAAGCCTTCTTTACTCTTCTCAATAAGAGTTTTGTCAGCTCTATAAATCTGAGTGATCTTGGACAACCAGCAGCAGCCTTTCTAGCCTTAGTTCCTCATAAAGCCCAAGCCTCTGTAGCCAAGTGGCTCAACTCTACCGACTTTCACTGAACCAGGACCAAGACTGCATTATACTATCGATTCCAGAACAGCAAGGCCTGCTATATTCTTAAGGAAGAAGTAAGAGAAACCCTTCATCAACTATCTGACCCTAAACCTGAAGCAGGCTCTGCTATAGCCCTATCTGAATCTGAAACCAATACTGAACTAGAACTTGACTTTGATTTAAGTCTATCTGAAATCAGATATACAACTGATTCTGTCTACTTTGATGCTGAGCAAACCCAACTACACGGGGACCAAACTGAAGAAGAGGAGGAGTATCTCAGTGAATTCGATCCTGGATATACCACTGAAGAAAACACATCTCCATCAGGACAGAATACACCTACACAGCAACAGATAGCTGTCTATCAAGCCCTTACTTCAGACCCACAACTATTACTCCAGCAACTTACACAGACCCAAAGAACCCCATTACACTCTGCACCAGTACCTCAAGTAGTACCAGTAACACCACTACCAGCAGTCTAACTGCCTCCAGTAAACAATATGGCAAACTAACAGATTCTAGACCTCACAGCCCAGGTAGCCATAATGGCAGCAACCATTACTGCCTTAGCCAAACAGACCCAACCTACAAAAAATCTTAGTCTACCTACCTTCAATGGTACTATACAAGAAGTCCAAAGTTTCATTAGTATAGTTGACACCAACCTTGAAGCCAATCAATGGACCAATGAGCGAGTTGCTGACCACATTCTGACAAACAATTAAGACCACACTCTGGAACAACTCTTTGCTACCACTATAGCCTATGTCTGCTAAGTTGTTACATTCTTCCAAGGACCTGCCGAAGAATGGTGGTAAACCCTTCCTGAAAAACCCCTCACATGGGACACCCGATCTGCAGTAGTTGCTCAGAATGTAGCAAACAATGCCCCAGGATATGGAGCCCATTCTGCAGCCCCTGGACTTAAACAACTCATAATCACTCAATATCGCAGTGAAATCATGATCGCTGAATCCCAAGTAAAACTCTGCAACCTCAAATTCAATATATATGGCAAGGAGGAATTCAAAACCTTCTGTACAAAACTCGAGTCACTCCTGAACACTATTGGCCTAGGATATATTGCCAATGATGAAGCACAAAATAGTATAAGAGCAGATCATTTATTCGATGCCCTGCCTGAATGGCTTACTAGAAAAATCTGAGAACAAGGACACCCAGTTGGTTGTGACCACCAACAATGGTGCCTGGCAAGAATCAAGACTATGGTCAAGCAGATCCTAACAGCTGGACCCATTCTGTCCTGAAGACAATTCAACAACAAGGAAAAGACTTGGACCAAGAAAGAAGAACCCAAGCATGAAGCATCCCGAGCTCCCTCAACATCCACTTCATGAACACCCAGAAATCATGAACCCACCCAGCCAAGTACCTTCAAGAAACTCACTGAAGGCAAAAGGAATGAACTTAGAAGAAGCGGAGCATGCTTCTATTGCCAAAAGACAGAACACATGGCCAGTGCCTGCCCTAACTGAAAACCCCAAACAGCAACACAAGCAACTGTTACCACTCTGCACCACCTCAACAACCTGACCACCAGAACACTAGACTTTGTCAAGTTGAGACAAACTGCTAAGGTCCCAACCAAAGAAAGTCAAAAAGCAGCTGGATATGACCTGTATACAGTCGAAGAAGCTACAGTCTCTAACTGAGAAGTCAAGTAAGTCTACACAGGAATTAGTATCCAAATTCCTGAAAGACATGTTGGAAGAATATGCTATCGCAGCAGCCTAGCATTAAAAGAACTCTCAGTAGAAAGAGGAGTCATTGACAAAGATTATACAGGTGAAATTATTGTTCTCATCCAAAACCACAGTTGGACACCCTTCAAGATTCCCATTGAATTCTGTATTGCCCAGATCCTATTCGAAAAAATCAAGTCAACCCTGACAGTCAAGAAAGTCCCAGAACTATTGCCCACCATCTGAGGATCTAAAGGATTTGGCTCATAAAACAAGATGTCAGTCCAACCTACCATGAACAAAGAAGAACAATTCTACAAGAAAATTGAAGATGGATATATACCAAGTGGCTGATGCCCCCATGGCATTGGAATGTACTCTTCCCATATAATTGATGATTACTTCTCTTGTATCAATAAACTGGCTCAAAGAAGAACTAATAGAAGGAAGGCTCCTACAACTGAAATCACCACCATTGGATCAGACAAACTGCTTACACTTAAAGCCTTTGTCAACCAAGCACCTGTCAAGATCATGATAGACAGCAGTGCCTCAGGCAACTTCATTAATGAAGAAACAGCCAACAGACTCAAGATCTTCACCTCTCTGGTACAACAAACTCAAGCAGTTGCTACAGCTGATGGAACCTCACATGTCATTAGTAAGAAAGTCCACAATTTACCCTTCTGAATTGGTGACTATCAAGTACATATTACCCTCCAGATCATACCACTCTCAGACAATGAAATCATCCTTGGAACTCCATGGTTAAAACAAGAGAACCCTATGATCGATTGGGTAAACCATTCTCTGACCATCAAGAAAGGATGCCACAACTTCAAACTGCAAGGCGAAAAGGACCCACTCAACTTTAGTGACTCTGGACCAAAGATCACCCACATCAATAAGCTACAACTTAAGAAATTAGCCAAGAAATGCCCCCTCTTTGCCATCTCCATCCACCTATCCAAAGAAGAACCCGAGAACTCTGAAGAAGACTTTTCCAAAGTTGACAGCCATGTCAGACCACTACTCCAGAAAGTCCAAGACATATTTCTGAACTGAACCACAGAACCACCTGTATCTGTCATTATTAATGACTAAGAAGAATACAAAGTTGAACAAATCCTCAACAAATATAGCCATAAGAACCATTCAAATGGTACAATAACACCAGAACAAATTAGAAGGCCCCAATGAGAATGTTGAAAGCTAAGAAGGGGAGAGTTGTAAGTGCACAATCTCCAAGCCACCAAAATTGCATGGCATCCTCAGAACTAATTTGGAAACCACATGTGAGACTATAAAACAAGAGATCATCTGGTTACACGAAATATACCAGCAAGCATGAGAACTCACCGCCAAGATACAAGAATACTAGAAGAAGTACTATAACCATAAGACTGACTCTGAACCACTATAACTAGTTTAGTATACTATACTATTATAAAAGAAAACTGAAAGTTCCAAACTCAAATTGAGATAAGAAGAACCCTATCTCATCTACCCAAAGATTCATAAACTGTACTTATCAACTCAAGACCAAGATATACTGTGACTATACAAGACCTCATTACTTAGTAGAAGCAAAATACATTTGAATAACTCCATTCACTCTATCTGTATCACCTCTATTGGAGAGTGACAGACACTTCATCTGAACTTAAGAAAGCCGATAAATGTCAAAACCAATCTCAAGCCATCCATGTGATAGATATTACTACTAGAAATTGCCTCGGATTATAGAAAATATCATTTCTGAGAGGTTCAAACCCCCAGCCACAACATTGAGAGCCCTCGCCCTAGACGAGAATGGCCAGTCCTCACAAATATACCAGCAGATCAAAAAAAAAAGAGAACTAAGACCTGTTATTTTTGTACAACCACCACCACCAAGGATAGCCTTAATCTTGCAAGAGATAGAAGTAACGACACCTTGAAACTGATGATGTCAGAAGTCAGAAAACTGCTCAGACTTTGCCAGAGATGATGTCATCGATGTTGATATCATTGAAGAATATCCAGACAGTGCCTAAATCTATAAATAGCTTAGCAGCCATAGTATAGTTAGATTAGCCTTGTATGATGTGACTGTGAACTGACTCAGCAGTCAGACGATCTCTTGATATATCAGATTATACTTGTACTATGTGACTATATTCCAACTCAGCAAAGTACTTAGTGCTACATCCACATTTAGCATAGTCCAGATAACCCCTCACTAGTATAAATACCCCCTCCCCCAGACCTCAGAATCTCAGATTTAAATAGACCTGAACAATCCGAACACAATTCCTGAGCACTTCCCCACAATATCCCTTCACACAACTACTCTTAGTATAGTAATATCATAAATAGCAAATAAACCTATTTAATAATCCACAAACCACTCTTAAGTAAATCTGCTTCCTGTTAGGTCCCACTCCTAACCCCATTATGAAATTTCTTAATTGGGTATTGTCTGCAGTGATACGCCAATTCAACTAAGCTGATCTTAGTTTCTCGAACTTTCTGAAATATGGAAAATCCTGAACATCTAGAACTAGTCTGAAAAAGGACTTTGGTTGAGACATCAATCTGATCTTGAAATCAATAGGCATAGAGGATGTACTCCATATGAAATTGATCTTGACTATAAGAAAATAGTCTTCCAGAATATCTAGAACTTCCAGAAAACCCTTTCAGAACTACGTAACAGTTACTCTAAAAAGCAACCCTCTTACAAATATCTTATTCTTATAAGATCAAGTATCATTATTATAGTAGTCTTAGAGATTAAAGTCAGTTGTATAATTTGATTCTATTTATATAGTATAAGTATCATTAAGGCTATTAATTTTAATAAAAGTAATAACTTGTATATTACTTATAGTAAAGAGTATTTTTTTAGATAATTGATAGATATGAAATAGAATATACTATTTAAAGATAGAGATATTATATTTATCTAATATTTCTGAAGTATTTATACTATTTTTAATCTGTTTAGTAGTTCCTTAATATTATAAAGTATCTAGTAATTTATTATATTTTAGATATAACTTTATTAGTAGCTTATAAGTACTATCTAAAGTTATATATCTCTAAATTAATATATTTCTAGATAAACTAATATTGATGATCAAAAACAATATTCTAGAATATATAATATATATTTAAAGAAAGAGAATATGATTTTATTTATACATATTTAGTTTATTTTGAAAGTAGATTCTTAAGTTAAACTTTATTTAATCTTTAGTTAATTATTTTTTAATTTAATTATTATACTTATATTTATTTATATTATAGTCTAGTTTATATATTACTAGTTCTATAAATTTTACTAACTTATATATGATATCAGAGAGCTAATAATATCAGTAGCTAATTTTGATATGTTTTAGTATAAGTGTACAACCTCCAAGCCACAGAAATCACACATCACCCTCTTAACAAGCCATACGACCTCTGAACAAATCTGAAAATCACCTGTGCGACCAAATGCATATATACTGAGCACTGAGATGTATTGAAGCAGAACCAAAACAAATAACAACTATAACTTCCAATAACACAAACATGACCACCAAGATCTACAACTGTATCTGCACTGACATTTGGAATGCCATTGTCAACCGAGCCACACCCCCTCTGCCCCTCATGAATATCCATAGCCTAGCACCCCCCTACTTTGTGGAAGCCTGATGGAATGCCCTGAATATGCTTAATGAGGCTCACTGGATTGGACAAATCTCAAGCTACTATCAGATTGGTCACCTCCTGGAAGATATGGTCGAACACCACTATGATACAGATATTACTCAGATGTCTCAACACCAGAAGCTCATCATCTGCAAACACCGAGAACTCTTCTATGAGTACAGCACCTTTATTCCCCGCTTCCAAGTTACTATCAGTGAAATGGTTACTACCCTATCCTATGGCCAAATTGACAACATGATACAAGAACTCAACCACAAGTACCTCAAATATATTCAGACCACTAACAGAACCTTTCCACACTCTGATGACTACATCCTGCAAATGCCCCAAGTTGGATATGCTATAAAGGATGTCTATGATATAATCTACTTCAATAAAGATGAAGCAGAAGACAATGATCTCTCTGATACTGATATGACCTCAAGCTAAGGATCTCTACCAACTCTGATTATACTGCCAACCTTGCCGATGAACTTACAATAGTTCATAACCACATACAAGACTTATTGAGACAATGACCACTGATATGAATACCAATCCACGTTCACTCCCAATTACTTCAACTACAACGAAGAAACCGGAGAACACAACCTATACCTTCAGACAACCCTTGAGATCAAACCAACTACTCTACTATCTGAGTACAAGTGATATGAACCACAGCTGCCAGCTTACTACAACCCCGTGACTCATAGTACTGTAACCTATAAAAGGTACACAGATAGTGAATCTGATGAAAGTGAAAACAATACACTCTTTGTAAGAGGGCTACTTTTTATGGTAACCATTACATAGTTCTGGAAGGGTTTTCTGGAAGTTCTGGATATTTTGGAAGACCGTTTTCTTATGGTCAAGATCAATTTCATATGGAGTATGTCCTCTATGCTTATTGATTTCAAGATCAGGTTGACGTCTCAACCAAAGTCCTTTTTCAGACTAGTTCTGGATGTTCAGGATTTTCTGTATTTCAGGAAGTTCAAGAAACTAAGACCAGCTTAGTTGAATTGGCGTATCGCTGCAGACAATACCCAATTAGGAAATTTTGTGACGGGGTTAGAAGTAGGACCTAACGGGGAGCGAATTTACTTAAGAGTGGTTTGTGGGTTATTAAATAGGTTTATTCACTATTCATGATATTGCTATACTAGGAGTAGTTGTATGAAGGGATATGGTGGGGAAGTGTTCAGGAATGTTCTTATATATTCGAGTCTGTTCAAGTCTGAGATTCTGAGGTCTGGGGGAGGGGATATTTATACTAGTGAGGGGCTATCTGAGCTATGCTAGATATGGATGTAGCACTAAGTACTTTGCTGAGTCGGAATGCAGTCACGTAGTACAAGTGTGATCTGACATGTCAAGAGATCGTCTGACTGCTGAGTTAGTTCACAGTCACGTTGTACAAGGCTAATCTAACTATACTATGACTGCTAATCTATTTATAGGTTTACATGCTGTCTGGGTAGTCTTCGATGACATCACCATCGATTGCATCATCTCTGATGAAGTGGTCATTTAGGAAGAGTGGTTCGCGAATTACTTCTCCTTGTTGGCTGAGATAATAATACATTGGAACTTCGTCTCCATCCCACAGGATAGCATCATCTGTCTCGTATGCTGGGTAAGGTGTTGGTGGGCGAAGGAGGGGTGCATCGTCTTCTCTTTCATTGGATTCGCTATCTGCATACCTTCTATAGGTTACAGCACTATGAGTTGTGGGGTTATAGTATGCTGGTGGCTATGGTTCATGTCACTCATACTCAGGTGGTGGAGTTGTTGGTTCATTCTTGAGGGTTGTCTGGAGGTACAGGTTGTGTTCTCTGGTCTCTTCATTGTAGTTGAAGTAATTGGGGGTGAATGCAGGTTGGTATTCGTGCCAGTGATCATTGTCCCAATAAGTCTCATATGTGGTTATGAACTGTTGTAAGTTCATCGACAAGGTTGGTAGTGTGATCAGGGTTGGTAGAGATTCTTGACTGGGGGTCATGTTGGCGTCAGAGGGATCATTGTCTTCTGCTTTGTCTTCATCGAAGTTGATTATATCGTAGACGTCCTTCATGGCATATCCAACTTGGGGCATTTGCAAGATGTGGTCGTCGGGGTGTAGGAAGGTTCTGTCAGTAGTCTGAACGTACTCGAGATACTTGTGGTTGAGTTCTTGTATCATATCATCGATTTGGCCATAGGACAGAGTAGTAACCATTTCGCTGGTAGTAACTCGAAGGCAGGGAATAAAGGTGCTGTACTCGTAGAAGAATTCTCGGTGTTTGCAGGCGATGAGCTTCTAGTGTTGAGACATCTGGGTAATGTCTGTATCGTGGTGGTGTTCAACCATGTCTTCCAGGAGGTGGCTGATCTGGTAGTAGCTTGAGATTTGTCCGATCCGGTGGGCCTTGTTAAGCATGTTCAGGGCATTCCATTAGGCTTCCATGAAGTAGAGGGGTGCGAGGCTATGGATATTCATAAGGGGCAGAGGAGGTGTAGCTCGGTTGACGATGGCATTCCAAATATCAGTGCGGATGCAGTTGTAGATCTCAGTGGTCATGTTTGTATATTTGGAAGTTGTAGTTGTTATTTGTTTTGGTTCTCTGTTTTGATGCATTTCAGGGCTTGATATATATGCATTTGTTCTTGATTGGTAAGATTCCATTTATGCAAATCTTGTGTTCCATGACTTCGTATTGACTCAGCTTTGTGCGCTGTGACTTCTGTTTGACTCAGCTTCGTGATCATGCAGCTGATTTCCAGATTTGTTCGGAGGTCGCATGTGATTTCGGTGGCTTGTTAAGAGGGTGATGTGTGATTTCTGTGGCTTGGAGGTTGTGCACTTACAACTCTCCCCTTCTTAGCTTTCGATGTCCTCGTCGGGGCCTTCTAATTATGTTCTAGTGTTGTTACACCATTTAGGAGGTCAAAAGTCCAGTAAAGTCCATTTTTTCAGAAAGTGGCATGCTCATAGTACAGTTGCCTAACGCATTGGATTCACATGTTAAAGGGTCGTGTGTTCAATGCCATGCACCGGAAGTGATTCTGATGTCATTCACTGCTGGAGAATTTCCTCTAAGGAATCTTCTTAAATGTCTATGCCTCATTTCCCACCAGTGGTATGGGGAGAATAGGCTGGCTTTCAGTTTTGCTATTTTTCCAGAGGGTCGGTATTCTTTTGTTCTGTCTTGCTGAGTTCTCGATTAGGTTCATGATAATTATAATGTTCAGGAGGGTAATATATGTTGTACTGATAGGTGTAGGACTATTCAGTGTTCAGTTGTTCAAGGAATCATATTCTTGAACTAAGTCGGTAGCATTCTGGAGATTGGTCTTAAGTTCCCATGTTGTATCATGGATCGGATAACCTTTCCATTTGATGAGGTACTTGGGATGGTTCTTGTGGCCACGTTTGTTGAGGATTTGTTCAACTTCGTATTCTTCTTAGTCATTAATAATGATAGGTGCAGGTGGTTTTATAGTTCGGTTCAGGAATAGTTTATCATCATTGTCATTGTATCGCTTGAGACATTGGACATTGAAGACTGGGTGAATCTTAATGGTGTCTGGTAGCACCAATTTGTAGGAGGTCGGAGAGACTTGTGAAATAACTTCAAATGGTCCAATGAACTTGCTGTTCAGCTTTGTAGATGGTCTGTGTTTGAGGTTATCAACTCGGTATCCTCGGATGTCTAATAGAACTTTTTCTCCAATATCGAAGGTTTCTTCTCAGCAATGTTGGTTAACATACTGTGACTGTTGTTCTTGAGCTCGTGATAAATTCTCAATTGTAATCTGGCTTAGATTACACATTCAGAGTAAGAATTCTTCAACAGCTTCGACTATAGAGGGTTCTTCAGTGGTTCAGATGAGTGTCAGAGGAGTGTTTGGGTTTTGTCTAGTGTTGGCGAAGAATGGGGTCATTCTAAGAGAGGCTTGTTTACTGTTGTTATAGGCAAACTTGACTGCAGTGAGATGTTCATGCCAATCATCTTATCTGTAGGAAACATAGTTTCTTAGCATTTTTTCCAGAGTTCGGTTCATTCTTTCAGTTTGGCCATCAGTTTCAGGGTAAAAGGCTGTAGATAGTGCAAGTTTTGTTCCAAGGTGTACATGGAGGGCTTTCCAAAAATGGCTGGTGAATTTTGGGTCTCGGTCACTAACAATGATCTTGGGGAGACCATGATAGCGGAAGATGTTATCAAACAAGAGTGTAGCTATGTCTGGTGCTGTTGCAGTGGTGGTAGTTGGTATAAAGTGAGCTTGTTTGCTGAGATAGTCCACAAAGACAATAATTGCATCTTTCTCATTCTTGGTTTGGAGTAGTTGTACAATGAAGTCCATAGAGACTTATTCCCAATTAGCAGATGGTACTGGGATCAGGTGGAGTAGGCCAGGTTTTGCTAGTGTTGAGGACTTGTTCTGTTGGCAGGCATCACAGGAAGTGATGTAGATCTTGAGTTGATCTGCCATTCGGGGCCAATAGAAGTTCCGAGAGATAACTTCATAGCATTTATCAAATCCTAAGTGTCCAGCTATAGGGGCATCATGACATTTGAATAGGATAGTTCTTCAGAGGTCTCGGTTGTTTGGAACATACAATCTGTCCTTGTAGTAGATAGCATTGTCCTTGAGTTGGTATTGATTGTACCGGGTATACTTGTCGGCATTATCACTGTTCAGGATTTCTCAGAGTGCTTGAGCTTCTTTATCATCAGCACAGGCTGTGATAATTTGTTCCATGATGGAGTTTGTAACCAGGGTGAGAGTTTGGATAACTTCTTTAATGGGTGGTCTGGAGATTGCATTGGCAACAATGTTTTCCTTGCCAGGGCGGTACTGGATTTCGTAGTCAAAGTTGGTAAGGACTTTCATCCATCTGGCTTGCTTCCGAGAAAGGGTAGTCTGGGTCTTGATGTTGACTAATGACTTGTGGTCAGTCAATACGGTGAAGTATGCTCCTTCTAGGTATGGTCGCTATTTGATCAGAATGTCTATGATGGCTAACATTTCCTTCTCATGAGTTGTGTAGTTGATTTCGGCATCATTGAACTTGCGGGAGTGATAGGCCACAGAGTGTCCTTCTTGCATGAGTACTGCTCCAAGAGCTAGGTTAGAGGCATCAGTGGTAACTTCATATAGTAGAGCAGGATTTGCTGCTTGAAGTACTAGAGTGGTTATCAAAGCATCCTTCAGTGCTTGGAAGGTGATATCTTGTTCAGGTCCCCAATTTGCAAGATTGTTGATTTTTTTTTTTTT
>RBNI01005025.1:0-13122 GCA_003990745.1 Jimgerdemannia flammicorona | reverse complement strand
AAAAAAAACACTATATACATATAATAATAAATAAGTATTATATATCTATATATGTATACTATGTAAGAGGATTTCTACTTATATTACTACTAAAGATAATTTATACTACTTATATTACTGAAGAGGATTTATATTATCTATATTGCTAGAGAGGATTCTATATTACTAGAGAGGATTTATACTTATATTATATTTTATATCTATATATATTATAAAAGATTTAGAAAATTACTTACTTTTTTGATTAGTCTATAGTATGAAAGTTCTAGTAAAAAATATAATCTAGGTCTTTTAAAGTTAATTTTACTTCTAATATCTAAGATGAGCTCATAATAGAGATATTTATTAAAAAGATATTACTTTTGTTACTTAAGATTAGCTTTTTACTTAATATTAAGATATAGATATAGATATAGCTTTTTGAGCTTAATAATAATAGAACTCTGCTAGAGGATCTAAGAGAAATAATAAAAAAAAAAAAAAAAAAAAAAAAAAAAAGGAGAATAAAGTAGTTTATTCTTATCTAGATTCTATACTTTTAGTAATATTATAGAGTCAAATACTATTTAGAGATCAGAGTGTAGTAATTTTGCTTTAATAATACTAGTAATAAAGAGTATATAAAAAGATACTAAGTTTTAAAGATACTTGAATAGTAGTAAGAAGTATATTTTTATATTAAAGAATAAAGAAGAATATCTCTTTACTTATTTATTATTATTATTTTTATTTATTTATTTTTTAAACAGAATTATATCTCTATAGATTTTTATTAGAAAGAAATCTAAACTATATAGGTCAAAACTCTCTTTTATCCCCTTTTCTTAAGTATTATCTCTCTATTATTCTTAAGCTATAGAGAGAATCTATAGTTCTACTACCTCAACTATATAAGGATAGTATTTTATATCTCTCTTTCAATAATATATAGATCAGACTTTTATATTTACTAGAGCTAGATTATCAATTTAAAACTATGAAAATATATTTATATTAAATCTAATAATACTAAAACTAAATAATATAACTTTCTGACTCCAAATAAAAGTTAGAGATAAAAGAAAACCCTTTTAACTAATTAACAAAAAGTAAAGCAGATTTATAATAAATAAGTAAAAAATATATATATATATATATGACTTTTTTAAAAAAAAACTTATATATATTGTGACAGCTAATCCAAATTAGTAATATGAAACAGAGGAATTAGACATTTGATCATGGTACCTGAATCCAATTCCCAATATAGTTTAGCCTTATAAATAGCAGTCATATTCTGTGAAGTACAGAAACTTTAATATTCGCAAAGATTTAGGAGATGTTAGAATGTTTGCAATCAGCAAAATCCTAGTAGATATTAAAAGATTCAATATATGCAGAAAATGACTCACTACTTAGCCACCTTATAGTTAGCAAAACTTGTATAAATAACCCAGTATCTTAGAGTGAATAAACCTCAGATCGAAATAGTTTAAAAGCAAAGAGATAGCAAAGGAACTAGTAAGCCTACAGGCAGATACACTTTGAACTCATCCATCCCTGTATCCCAAGGACTCTGAGGAGTCAGAGAAGATCAAGTATTCAAGATATAGAAATCCAGCATACTTTCAAGAGTAAGCATCTGCTATGTTACAACTTGGTGCCTATTGGCTGGTAATTTAAGATGAATTCCTCACTTTCAAGCTGAACAACAAACAACTGCTGCCACCTGAACAACCATACAAACTGAGGTAAGATACCAAGATAAGATGGATATGAGACCACCAGTATTCCATGGATATACCTCAGATGAATCAATCATCACTTTCATCAATGATTTTGAGCAGTATGCTGCTGTAAGAACCCTGACAGTAGTACAGCAAGTAGCCCTTATGCCCTTCAGCCTATGAGGTCCTGCCAGAGCAGCATTCACAGCTACAACCCATGTAAGAAATGATGCTGATGCCATACTGATAGCACAGAAGACCTGGCTCTGAAACACCTATTACACAGATGAGATTAAGCAAGCTCTGAAGGATCAGCTCAATACAATATACCAAGGAATGAGCAAGGATCTAAACACATTCTATACTCGAATCTGATATCAGATAATTCTTGCAGATTATGCTGATGCTATCTGAGATCAAGTAGCCAAAGCAAGCTTCATGAAAGGAGTCCACCCAGAGATAGCTATGGCCATTTGCTCATCACCAGTAGTTCTGGATCTGCCACAAAAGGTCACCTATGCTCAGCAGTATTGGATAGCCAGATATCCACAAGACCACATAATGGAAAGAGTCACTGGAGTTAGAATCGAAGCACCCAAGGCAACCAGTGTAATCTCCACCACAATGATCAATCGAAACACATCTCAAATGAGAGCTATAGAGTAGTAGAGAAACAGTGACCCCATGGAGGAGCTTGCCAAGCAGTTCATTGAAATGACTGCTCACCTAGGAGATATAGTAAAAGAAATTAGAGGAAGAGATCGCTGCCCAATTCAGAAGTTTGCTGCTACCTTAGACAAGAAGAAAGGTACCTACTATAGCTATAGAGAAGAAGGCCACTACTCATATGAATGTATGAGTGAAACTAAGTACAAGGCCCAGCTGAGCAATGTTACTAAAAATAAGGAACAGACCAACATCATTACCTTTGAGGAAATCAGAGAGTCAGACGAAGAATGGAAGACCTATCCTACACAGACTACCAAGAAGGATGTTCACAAGAAACCCTACAAGAGATCACCAGGAAGACCCAAGAAGAACCCGGTAGAAAAACAGATGGAAATGGCCATGGAAAGCCAAGCTGAAGAAATAGATCAAGATATAGAGCTTGAACAGGCAGTCCAAGATATCATCTGAGGAACCACTCCAGCTAGCGAAGGAAAAAAGGAGAAGAAACTTCGCAAAACCAAGACTTTCAAGTATGATATCTTCAAGGATCTCAGCCAATAAAAAGTCAATGCAACCTTCGGCCAGCTTGCAGAAATTCCTATGTTTAGATAGTAAATGAGATTTGGACTTGCCAAAACAACCAAGGAGCAGGGTTGGAAGATAACTGAAGCCAACAATGTTCAAGAAGATTCTGGAGAAGAAAGTGAAGACAACCACAAGACTTCTGCCTATGCAACTTGCCAAATCGAAGACAGAATCTTTGAAGTCATCATAGATACAGGAGCAGGAGGATGCTTCCTCAGCAAGAAGGCAGTAGACTGCCTGAGATGGGAGGTCGAAGAAGCAACCAAGTTGGTATTTGTTACAGCAGATAGTATAAGAGCCACCCCTTTGGAAAAAATACGAGATGTTCCCATCAAGTTTGGAGGAGCAACTATTCCAGTAGATGTGATAGTAACCAATGTAACCAACTATGATATTCTTATTAGCAACCAGTGGCTTCACAAAGTCAGAGCAATAATCAACCTGAATGCTCAGAAGATGCAGATTATCTACTGAGGTCAGAAGATGCAAATTCCCATCAATATCAATAAAGGAGTGCTCCCTGAGATAGAGAAAGACAAGCAAGAAGAAGCTTACATGGTGACCATACAGAAAAATAAGAAAAAAGTTAGATAGATGAGTGAAGAAGAATGGTGCAAGAAGATTATAGAAAGATATGCACCACAAGGAGTCTGCCCACATGGGATCTGAATGTACTATATGGAGCATGTCAATAAGTGCTACTAGTACACTGGCAAAATCAAGGAGATCTACTATCAAAGAAGAGAGAAGACCCTCAAGGAATAAGCCAAAGAGGAAAAGGAGGAGGAGGAAGATGATGAACCACCAGCCCTTCTGGAGGACAGTGATGATGAAGAAGAAATCAAGGTCAAAATCCAGAAGATTCACCCTGATGCAGTTCTGCCAGAATACAAATCAGAAAATGCAGCTGGAATGGATATCGCCATAGTAGAAGAAACTGTACTTGAACCCCAGACAACTACTCTACTTGCAACTGGTCTAGAGATGACCATCCCAAAGGATCATGTCGGGATCCTTAAGATAAGAAGCAGTTTGGCAAAAAGCAAAATTATGATTGAAGGAGGAGTCATTAATTCAGACTACATCAGAGAAATCCTGCTCATTGCTAGGAATCACAATCCTACAATCCCATTCCTAGTCAAGAAGAAGAACTGATTGGCACAGATGTTGATTTTTCCAATCCTATAACCAAGGATCATAGAAGTCAAGAATTTGGAGAAAATGAAAAGAGGAAAGAAAGGATTCAGATCTACAGGAAGAGGAGTATTCACCAGTATCAAGATCACTGAACTGGAGCATAAGAAAGAGGAAATCACAAACAAGCACAGTTATACCATTGGAAATAAATTCCCACTCAAGAAGGAACTCAAGAAAATACTCCATGAATTTGAGGATGTCCTCACTACAGACTTTAAGGATATCAAAGGAAAAATGCCACACTACTATTATGAGGTAGATACTGGAGACACTGAACCAATTTACTAAAAAGCAAGATCTGTTCTACCAGCCTACCAGGAATGGCTCAGAGAAGAAATCAAGCAGATAGAAGAAGCCAGTATTATCAAAGAAGCCAGTAGCCCCTGGTCTTCACCAGTTGTACTAGCCCCAAAAAAAGGAAGCAAGTCTGGAGAATTCACCCTAAGACTCTGTATTGACTACAGAAAGCTCAATGCAGTTACTAAGAAGGATTGCCAACCACTGCCCCTCATCAGCAACATCCTTATAATACTGAGAGATGAAGCACAGTACTACAGCACCTTGGACTTATACTCAGGATTCCACCAAATCGGACTCACAGAAATGGCAAGTGAAAAGTCAGCCTTCATAACCTCAGATGGAACCTACATCTACCTGCGAATATCATTCGGAATGTGTAATGCACCAGTAAGCTTCCAGCGAATAATGAACAAAATCTTCCCCTATGATATGGGAAGATGGATGATGGTTTATATTGATGATATAATCATCTACAGTAAGACATCTGAGGAATATCTGCAGCACATACAGCAGATAATGGAAAGTCTGAGAAAATATGGTCTGTACATTAAGCTCAAGAAATATAAGTTTGTAGAAATTGAGATCTCCTACCTTGGCCATGTTATCAATCAAGATAAAATACATACAGACTCCCTCAAAATACAAGCAGTAGTAGTGTACCCAAGGCCCACCACTGTGATGGAAGCCCAAGCCTTCATGGGACTTACCTCCTACTATTGTAGATTTATTAGAGGATTTTCCAACATTACAGGTCCAATCTATGAACTTAACAAGAAGGACATCAAGTTCCAGTGGACTGGCAGATAACAAAAAGCATTTGATGAACTCAAGGTCAGACTGACCCAGGCACCCATCCTCAGATGACCCAATTGGACTCAAGAATTTATTCTGCAGACTGATGCAAGTGCACAGGGACTAGGAGCCTCCTTATTTATAATTGATTTATTAGTGGGAGGTGTTTCAGGATATCCATGAGAGAGCATCTGCATTGGAATTTGTTCTTCTAGAGTAGTGCACAATGGTTACATCATAGGCTTGTAGCTTCATTATCCATCTGGCATAGATTTCTTTGGGTTGTCTAGTTGTCAGTAGTTAGGTGAGAGCTGAGTGGTCCGTCTGAATGGTGAAGTGTCTTCTGGCCAGATAGTAGTGGAACTTTTCCACAGCCTAGATGACTGCAAGACATTCCAACTTGTAGGATTCATATTCCTTTTCAGCTTCTTGGGTTCCATAGCTAAGATATGCAATAACATACTCTTTTTTGTCTTCCTTTTGAGCTCTACTATGGAATTATCACATATCTGGGACAGCAAAAGATGCCCCAACATCTGGAAGAATGGACACAAACAATTATCAACAGGACATGGAAACAATTCAAAACCAATGGAAAAATACTGAGAAAAGAAAAACTACTAGTTATAGCAGAATACAAAAAGGAGCAAGTAATAAAATCAGTATATGAACTTGACCATCTAAGAGGAACCAATATATATGATAAGGCAAGAAGAATAATATGGTGGCCAAGAATGGAGGAAGATATTAGACAATTTGTCAAAACATTTAACAAATGCCAGAAACAAAAACAAGACCAATAAAACCAAGCCCTGGGATCAGCACATATAGAATCGATACCATTTGCCTATATAGCAATAGATGTAATTGGCCCCCTACCCCTGACCTTGACTGGTAACTGATATATCATTGTCATCATAGACCTTTTTATGAAATGGATAGAAGCAGGACCCCTCAAGGAAGCTAATGCACAGTCAATTGCTGATTTCTTCTACAAAGAAATCATCTGCTGGTTCAAGACCCCAATGCAAGTAACTACAGATAGAAGAATAGAATTCGTGAACCAGTTCTTTGAGGTTCTCTACAAGAAGTACAAGATCTAGTACATTCAAACTACAGCCTACCACCCTCAAGGAAACTGACAAGTAGAAAGGACAAACAAGACTCTCAAGAATATTATTGCCAAGATCTGTGATAACTATGAGAACTGAGATCACTACCTGTCAATAGCATTATCTGCCCTTTGGGATATTAGATCACAAAGTACTCATTTTACCCCTTGAGAAATACTGTTTGGAGAAGAAAGTTCTCAAGGAACCCTATCATCCAATAGAGATGCTGTATAGAAACAAGTGGATATGGAGATATGGAAACTATACCAAATTAGGAAGAAGGCTGAGGATTACATAAACAAGGCACAGATACTATAACAGAATAATGTGGAAAAAACTCACAAGCCCCTGGAGATTATCAAGATAGAAGACAAAGTCCTGGTATATCAGAACATAGTAGAAGCTTCATAGTCACGAAAGCTGGAGCCTAAGTAGGAAGGATCTTATCTTGTACAAGATATAAAAGGGACCACCTTTTGGCTACAAAAACTCTCAGGCACAATCATCCCTACTACTATTTACCAAAACTGACTCAAGAAGTATTATGATCAGTTAATAAAGTAATACTGCTGCCCTCAAGATCACTAGCACGGTCCAGCGAGCTATAGAAAGACAGTGGTGTTTCACCAAGCCACTAATGATAGAGAAATCCTTTGATAGTATCTAGAATATAGTGCAGATGCACTTATCACAAATCTCACATTTCAAGGCCTACCAGAACTGAACTGAGTTCCAGGAATACTTCAAGTTGGGACAGCTACTGAATTTAAACTGAAGATGGAAAAAGAAGACTGAATCAAGGAATGTCAGCTCTCCTATATTCAAATTATGATTGCAAAAAGAGTACACAAGTTATTCAAGGATAATGAAGCAGCCTTAGCCCACTTCCAGGAAGTAACCTCAGGAGACTTTGGATATATCAAGAGACAATACTGGAAGAACATAATGGCACAAATTGCATAGTACAAGAAGATACAAATTGTAGAAGCCTGGGAATTCGAGTGAATAAGATACTCTGAAGACGAATCACCTATTCAAAAGGAAGATGTGATGGCTAATCCAAATTAATAATATGAAATAGGGGAATTAGACATTTGATCGCAGTACTTGAATCTGATTTCCAATATAGTTTAGCCTTATAAATAGCAGTCATATTCTGCGAAGTACAGAAACTTTAACATTTATAAAGATTTAGGAGATATTAAAATGTTTGCAATCAGCGAAATTCTAGCAGATGTTAAAAGATTTGATATATATAGAAAATGACTCACTACTTAGTCACCTTATAGTTAGCAAAACTTGTATAAATAACCCAGTATCTTAGAGTGAATAAACCTCAGATCGAAATAGTTCAAAAGCAAAGAGATAGCAAAGGAACTAGTAAGCCTGTGGGCAGATATACTTCAAACTCATCCATCTCTGTATCCCAAGGACTCTGAGAAGTCAGAGAAGATCAAGTATTCAAGATACAGAAATCTGATATATTTTCAAGAATAAGTATCCACTATATTACAATATATAAGCTAAGATCTAAAAAAACTCTACTCTCACTCTCTGAGCTTGTAGGCCTCAATCATATTTCTATATCAGCTCTTAGTTCTAGTTAAATATAATTTAAAGAGAAAGATCTCACTTCTTAAGTTTGTAAATCTTGATTATATTATTATATCAACTCTTAGTTCTAGTTGAGTATAGCTAAAATACTAGTTACTATACTACTCTACTCTCTGCTAGTCAATCAAAGACTTTATTGAGATAATATCCACCCTAATCTCAATAATCACCTCCAGTCTGATATCTAACTAATTTACTATTATTACTTTTTCTCTTATCTATAATATATATATAACTATCTTTTTTTTTATCTAACTCTATTTAAAAAACATTTATTTATACTAGAACTATACTTATCAGAAAGCTCACTAAGTCCAGAGAGCTCCACCACAGACACCAACAACCTGCAAATAATCTATACTAGCACTTGATATCTAAGATTAGCTAACTCTCTATATAGCCTATAACTTATTATTAGAATATCTTATTAATAATAATAAAGAAAAAAGATACTGCACTAAAACAGATATATTCTAGATATAGCCAAAGGTACCAGAAACTGCAAAAAAGTAGAGAAGACACTGATCCAATACTGAAAAAGGAACAACTCATCACTATTACCTCTCTCTCAATGTCTTGTAACAAGTATAGCAAATCAATCTGAGATAGAGAAGATATAAGTTGTAAAAAAGAAACTTAAAAGATTGCCTACCAAACCTTGTATAGCAGAGAAAGGTCTGTCTTTACTTGCTTATTATATATGTGGATTTGTTTTTGTTCTCTTGCTATGGAAAAAGGACTATTCAAGTGATTTTAACAAATTCGATAACGATTTTTTGAGCGGTATCGGCGTTTGTATATAGATCATCGCGTTCTGCTGACGTCATATGCTAAGCCTTTCGCTTTGCTCAGAGCCGAGAAAGTTTCGGTCTGGACACAGGATTGTAGAACCACCCAAGACGTTAAAGGTCAGAGTCTGTCAACCCCCCGTTCAGTATTCTGTAATTCTCATCTCTTAGGACATCTGAGAGCTCGCGCTTATTCTCAATCGCATCTACATCTGCTCGAAGACCACACACAAGGTGCCTAGTTCTTTTTAATACCACTTCCTTGGTTCATCCCGCCAGTACTTTCGTCGTGGCGTCCTACAACGAAAATCCTTTCGACGACCAACCCGCTCATCCAGCGCCCTCGTCGTCTACGTCGCGGCACAATTCACCGCCACGAGAAGGGTCTGGAACTGCACGTTTTCAGCAGGTTGCGCAAGCTTATCATCAGCAGAACGTTCATCCGGCTCGGGCTCAGGAAAGTACGAGCGATTTAATTGACTTGCAGGAACAACAGCAGCATTATAGCCAAAGCCAGGGGCAGCAAGGAGTTTCTCCAGCAGCGCCTGTTTATCTGAACTCGGCTGCTACCGCAAAGAGAACTGACAGTTTTGGAGGTCCAGATACGGGTACGCAAAGAGCACGTGTTCTGATTAATGTCTTTTGTGGTGCACGGGTGGATCATGCTGGGGGAGAAAAGGAATGGGTTACAATAGAAAACGGATGGTATACGTTGATAATTAAGAAAGAACTCTGTGGTAATCCAGGCAATATAAATATAAAAAGGCTGTGGTCCTCTCCATGTATGGGAACTCCCTGAGTTCATCCATCCTAACTCCTCACTGCTTATCTTCACAAGTTTCTCTCTACGACGATACACCAGCTAACAACGACGACGACGACAATCTGCAACTACTCACGCACCAAGCCTCTATGGCCGGTCGTCCAACCTCACAACCCCCAAACGGCGGTGGCCCCGGTGATGATCCGGCTCGCCGGTCTCGCTCATCGCACCGCATCTCCCTCGTTTCTCGTATTTCGTCTCTTGGCGGTCGACGCTCAACTGCCGGTGGGGCAGGGGGTGATGGCGAACTCGGCGCTCGCCTCATTCACCTCAATAATCCAGATCTGAATGATCAGCAGAAATTCTTGCATAATCGGGTTTTCACGGCCAAGTATAAGGTTTTTACGTTCCTCCCGAAATTTTTGTACGAGGAGTTTTCGAAATACGCGAATTTGTTCTTCTTGTTCATCTCGGGCATTCAGGTGAGGATTTTACGTTGCGGAATACTTTGAGACATTGGTCCCCGCCATAGTGCAGATTCTGAATATATACACTACTCAAAGCGTGGTTCATACTTTTAACACATAATTCTCACATCACCCGCATCAGCAAATTCCTGGGATTTCACCGACTTCTAAATATACGACACTCGTTCCTCTCTTGATCGTGCTCACCATTACGGCTGCCAAGGAAATTGTTGAGGATTGGGTAGGTAGAAACGACCCAGGCAATTTCTCGTCTCAATTACAACGGCTCTGCGTGTTCTATTGATTCAACTTCTTTTTCTCCATACAAAGGGCGTCCACCATTCCGATGCGGAACTGAATGCCCGTAAATGTAAAGTATTGGAAGGCCAGCAATTTATTGAAAAAAAATGGCGCGACATCAAGGTTGGAGATATTTGCCGTATTCAGGGCGGCGAATTCTTCCCAGCCGATCTCGTACTTCTCAGTTCATCAGAGCCAGAAGGGTTGTGTTATATTGAGACAAGTAACCTGGATGGGTGAGCGAGATCCCCCTTTTTTTCTTTTTTTTCTTTGTCTTTTGGATGGGCGCGCATCTGTGATATGATGGGCCATAGATGGATAGATGGAAGGGAGAAATACAAATTCTCGGATTTGATGGAAATTGCTCAATTACATGTTACGCCGTCGCTAAGCCATTATTTGCTACATTGGTATCCTCTCAACAGCGAGGTTAATCTTAAGATAAAACAAGCGCTCTCTCAAACCGCCCGATTACTGAACCCTTTGGACGTCTCACGTCTGCAAGGGACCATCAAATCTGAACAACCAAACAACCGTCTGTACAACTACGAGGGCACCCTTGCCATGATGGTCGTCGATCTTGGCAAGAACAAAGAATTTGCGCTTGATCCAACTCAGTTGTTGCTTAGGGGAGCGCAATTGCGGAATACAAGCTGGGTGTATGGTGCTGTCGTGTTCACAGGTCACGAAACCAAATTGATGTTGAATTCCAGGTATGCTGATCCCTACGTCGAAAGCGAATAGCTAAAGGTTTCATTAGATGGACGAGATTCTCTTGAATATTTTACTGTCCGCCAAAGCACGCATGGCAAAGGCTATGGTATCTGAAATTGGATGAGCTGATTCCGATCACTCAGATTAATTATAATCTATTTTTATTTATAAACTCACCCTCTTCCTATATTCCTCCGGCCACTTTTTTTTTTTTGCTAACTTATAGCAAGAAACCCTCGAAGCAATCGAACGTAACCCGTATCACCAACCGTAACATTCTATATCTCTTTGTTATCCTTATCGTAATGTCTATTGCGTGCGCTATCGGTAATCTGATTTTTGCTGTGAGTAGTCGTTTTTGCCTTGAGTTCCGCAATACCATGAATTGGCTTGATTCGACCAACATGCAATTTTTTGCACCACCTAGCTTTTGTGCTCCACCATTGACTTGCGTTTCATCGTATTGATTTGTTTATATATTGTAGCTCAAGGATGGCGCCTATATGTCATACCTGCCATTGGTTGACGTCAGCCGTGTAACGGAATTCGGATATGACGTCCTCACTTTCTTGATTTTGTTCAACAGCTTTATTCCCATTAGGTACAGTATCGTTTAGATGCCCTTGTTTTACGTGACTCTTTCTTTCATCCCCTTCCTTTCCCATCTCTCCTTTCCGTCCTCCTCCTTTTTTCTCCTGGCGGTTGGGCTACTTTCTAGTACAATTGCATGAAGATTTGATGCTCGACTAATAATTATCCTGTCGCGCACACCTTTAGTTTGATGGTTACCATGGAAGTCGTCAAGTACATTCAATCATTCTTGATCAACTCCGATCTCGACATGTACTATGACAAGACGGATACCGCGGCCGTTGCCCGCTCCTCTTCGCTCATTGAGGAACTTGGCCAAGTCGAATTTGTTTTCTCAGACAAGACTGGTACGCTTACATGTAACGAGATGGAGTTCCGCCAGTCGTCGATTGCCGGTCTTAGTTACGCTGACAAGGTCGAAGCCGACAAAGCCGCGAGAGACTCTGATGATCAAGAGGGCCAATATACGTTTAGACAACTTGGTGAACATCTCAAAACCCACCCCACTGCCAATGTCATCAATGAATTTTTGATTTTGTTGAGTACATGTCATACTGTCATTCCGGAAACGCATGACGATGGTGAGATCGTGTATCAGGCGAGTTCTCCTGATGAAGGTGCATTGGTCAAAGGCGCGAGCGTCTTGGGTTATAAATTCCATGTGAGTACATACTTCTTAATCTAGGTGCTACCACTGTGATGTATGGTGTTGTATGCCTCATCCCTATCATGATTCAATAATTTTCAGACACGTCGCCCCAACTCCATTACCGTCAATATCCATGGACGAGACCTCGAGTTCCAAATTCTCAATGTTTGCGAGTTCAATTCGACTCGTAAGCGTATGTCAGCAGTTGTGCGCGGGCCAGACGGCAAGATCAAATTGTATTGCAAGGGTGCTGATACCGTCATCCTCGAGCGGTTGGCCGATAACAATCCTTTTGTTGATGCGACTCTGATGCATTTGGAAGTGCGTATAATCCTTTGTCTTTTGGAGTGAAATTCCTGGCTGGAAGTTATGTTATTTGGCATACTTAATTAATAAACTTCCTTCCAAACAGGAATATGCTACCGAAGGTCTCCGCACGCTCTGTGTCGCTATGAGGGAAATCAGCGAAGACGAGTATGCACGCTGGTCGGCCGTATATGACAAAGCCTCCACCACCCTGGTCAACCGTGCGACTGAGCTGGACAAGGCGGCCGAAATTATCGAGCAAAACCTCTTTCTCCTAGGCGCCACTGCCATCGAAGACAAGCTGCAGGACGGCGTTCCTGACACTATCCACACCTTGCAAGAGGCTGGTATCAAAGTTTGGGTTCTTACGGGTGATCGTCAAGAAACTGCGATCAACATTGGCTATTCGGCCAAGCTATTGAACGAGGAAATGAGTTTGATTGTGTGCAATGAGGAAAGCCATTGGGAAACGAAGAATTTCCTGGAAAAGAAGTATCGAGATATCTCTGGGATGTTGAACCGAGGAGATGATGTAGAGGTGTGTATCTTTTTTTTTTTTTCTTTTTTTT
>RBNI01005024.1:0-13125 GCA_003990745.1 Jimgerdemannia flammicorona | reverse complement strand
GTATGAAGATATACAGCTGATCCTTGAAGACAGTTTGCATGAGGTCTTGAAAGGTTGCTGGCGCATTGGTGAGACCAAAGGCCATGACTAGAAATTCATAGAGTCCAAAGGGTGTCATGAAGGCAGTCTTGGATATGTCTTCTGGCTTAATTTGAATTTGGTGATACCCAGAGGTAAGATCAATCTTGGTGAAGTACTTTGCATTCTTGAGAGCATCAAAGATTTGATCTATGAGCGGTAGCAGATAATGGTTCTTGACTGTGATCTTGTTGAGTACTCGGTAGTCTATACACATTCGCAGAGTATCATCCTTTTTCTTGACAAATAGGACTGGGGAGCCAAAGGGTGACTTGCTTGGTTGAATGGCTCCTCGCTTGATGAGTTCATTGAGTTCCTTCTTGACTGCTTCAATTTCGAGTGGAGACATGCGGTACATTTTCTTCTTAGGTATAGCTGCATCAGGTACCAACTTGATTTCATGGTCATGGTCTCTTGAAGGTGGTAGGCCAGGTAGTTTGTCTGGGAAGACATCTTTGTACTTGTTCAGTAATAACTTGATGCTTTCACTAATTGATAGCTTCTTGTCTTCTTTCTTTGGTCGGATCAGTACCACAAAGGCACAGGTAGCTTTCTTGAGGGCCTTCTTGAACTGAATTGCCGAAAGAGTAGCAATTGGGGTTCTCGTCTGAGTCTTGTCTGGCTTGATGGTAATGTTGGCTCCATCCTGTATCAAGATGACTTCATTCTTGGTCCAATCAATCTGAGGGTTGTGCCGTGTAAGCCAGGGTTTACCTAGGATCAGGTCATGGTCTCCTAGTGGTGCTACCTCAAAATCTAAACATTCCCAGTACTTCTGGATCTTGAGGGGAAGTTTAGCAGCAATTGAGTCGATTGGTAGGGTGGTGCCATCTGCGGTGACAACTCCACCATTCTTGCTAGCTGGTTTGGTAAGAATCTTGAGCTTGTCAATGAGGTTCTTGTTGATGAAGTTTCCAACAGCTCTGCTGTCTATGAGAACATCTAGTTCTTGTCCCTTGACTAGACCTTTGAAGATGAGCATTGAGTTGGCTTGGTTCTCGGCTATACTTGCAACTTTGTCAGTACTGCCAAAGCCTTTCTGATCTCGCTTGGTTGAGGATAGCTTGGTGACTTCTTTGACAACTGGTAGGGTGGCTTGCTCCAGAATGAGCTGTGCGATTCTGTCACCTTCATTGACAGTGTATGGCTGGTTCTTGTGATTAACTAGCAGAACTTGCATTTCACCTCAGAAGTCAGGGTCAATGACTCCAGCACCAACATCCAATGAGTGCTTGAAGCTGAGGCCAGATCTTGGTACAATTCTTGCATAATGTTCCTTGGGGATTTCGACTGAAAGGCCAGTTGGAATGAGCCTTCTCTCGTGTGCCGGAATGGTGACTTGTTGTACTGCTTGAAGGTCCAAACCAATGGCTCCTTCTGACTGTGCTTGAGGGATCTGGGCCTTGGGGTTGACTCACATGAAATTGAGTACAACTTCTTGTTCAACTGGTTGACCTTGAGTGTCTTTAGATAGGACCAGAATCCTCTTTGGTTCAGTGGTTTTCTTGAGACATTTGGTTGCAATGTGGCCAGGCTGATGGCAAAAGAAGCAGGCTCCAGCCTTCTTGAGGCACTCCTTTTCCTCAGAGGTAAGCTTGCCTTTCTTGTTCTTGTCAATGGTATCTAGATCCATGGGGGCAGGTCCAACAGTTCTGACTTTGGGTTCTTCCCTTCTGTGGTTGTTGTTGTTATTGAAAGGTGGTCTCTTCTGTTCGAAGCAGTGACCATAGGTGATGACATCAAATCTATCAGCAATTTTCATTGCTGTATCTAGGTCCTTGGGTTCTTCTAGTTCGATACGAACTTGGGTTTGACCTTTCAGGCCTCGGATGTACTTGTCGACCTTCTCATCTTCAGTGACATGTGGTAATTCTAGCAGGATTGACAGGAATTGTGCATTGTATGCTTGCACAGACTTGAGTTGTTTGACATTTGCCAGATGGTCTCGCACGGCCTTAGTGCTGTTGACTGGTTTGAATTGGCCTTGAATGGCATCAGAGAATTCACCCCAGGTCTTGATTCGGCCAGAGAATCTGGTATTCTGGACATGATTTTGCCACCAGATTGCGGCATTCCCTCGGAGGAGTATGGCAGTAAATTGGACTAGTGTTGCTTCTTCCAAATTGATCAGCTCTCCATATTGCTCCAATTGGAAAAGCCAGGCATCGGTAGACAGTCCTCCTCTTTGACCATCAAAGGTGTCGGGCTTCTGAGGCTTGATAGTGACTGCTGTTGGATGTATTGATGTCGGTGGGGGTGCGGAGGTATGAGCAGAAGCCTTGCTTTCCTTTCTTTCTATGCATTCTTAAAGTTGGGCAATCTGAGCTAGTGCATTCTGCAAAAGACTCTTGATGGCCCCATTTGACTGAGTAGGGTTTTGCTGTTCTTCTTCTTCTTGATTGTATGAGGCATTGCCTGGACCGTAGGTACTGTATGAAGGATTCCACCCATTGTCCTCCATAGTGTTGTAACTGATATCTTGAGAGGTATCTTGATAAGGCTAGGTATAACTTCACCACTGCTACCAAGTGTAACGGTTCTAGTTTCTAAATGAGGAAGCGACTAGTTCTGGTAATCCTAAGTAGCTCGAAGAGATACTAAGGGTTCAAGTGTTCTTGAAGGATTTCTGAGAGAAAATATTCTGAAGCTTTATTCATGAGAACAAAGGAGATATTTATACAAGATCTGAAAGAAGGATCCAGAAGGATCTGAGAAATCAAAGGAAAATGCTAAGAGGAAAGTTCTCAGCAAAGATGACAAATGATGATGAATAAAGTTCTACAAGTTTCCAGGACATTCAGTGACTAACTAAATAAGTACTAGTTAATACTCGGTGCTAAGAAGGGGATTTCTAAGTATGCGGAAAGTGCCGGAAGGTTATAGAATATTCAAGAAAGACAGAGAAAAGAAATAAACTATGCTAAAATGTTACAGCTATAGTAACTACTTGAGTCTGTTGTACTGGAGAGATCAGAACCTTGAGTCTATTGGCTATTTCTTTATTGATAAAGTTACCTGAGGTACTACTATCTATCATAATCTTGACAGGTACTTGGTTGATAAAAGCTTGAAGTATAAGCAGTTTGTCTGATTCAATAGTGGTAATTTCAGTTGTAGGAGCTTTCCTTCTATTGGTTCTTCTTTGAGCCAGTTTATTGATATAAGAGAAGTAATCATTAATTATTCAGAAAGAGTATATTCCAATACCATAGAGGTACTGACCACTTGATACATATCCATCTTTGATTTTCTTGTGGAATTGTTCTTCTTTACTTATAGTAGATTGGGCTGGGGTCTTATTTGATGAGCTAAATCCTTTGGATTCTTAGATGGTGAGCAGTAGTTCAGAGACTTCCTTGACTATCAGAGTTAATTTGATTTTTTCAAATAGGATCTGGGTGATATAGAAACCAATAGAGATCTTGAAGGGTGCCTACTATAGTTTTGGATAAGAATAATGATTTTGTCTATATAATCTTCATTGATGACTCCTTCTTCTACTGAGAGTCCTTTTAATGCTAGACTGCTATGACAGCATATTCTTCCAATATATTCTTTGGAAATTTGAATTCTAATTCCTGTATAGACTTACTTGACTTCTTAGTTGGAAACTGTAGCTTCTTTGGCTATATATAGGTCATAACCAGTTGCTTTTTGACTTCTTTTGATTGGAGCCTTAGCAGTTGGCCTTAACTTAACAAAAGTTCAATATCTTGGTAGTCAGATTATTGAGATAGTGCAGAGTAGTAATAGTTGCTTATATTGCTGTTCAGAGTTTTTAGTTAGGATAGATACTAGCCATATGTCCTGTCTTTCAGCAATAGAAGTATACTCTACTTCTTTGAAGTTCATTTATTTCTCCTTCAGTAAGCTTCTTGAAGGTACTCAGCCAGATAGGTTTATGATTTTAGAGTATCCAAGAGGTAGATATAGAGAGAGCTTGGAATGCTTTATACTTGGGTTCTTCTTTCTTAGTTCAAGTTTTTTCCTTATTATTAAATTTTCTTCAAGGCAGAATGGTCCAGTTATCAGGATTTACTTGACCATAGTCTTGATTCTTGCCAGGTATCATTGTTGGTGATTACAACTAACTGAGCATCCTTGTTCTCATATTTTTCTTATAAGTCATTTAAGTAGTATATTGAATAAATGATCTGCTTTTATACTATTTTGTGCTTTATCATTGGCAATATATCTTAGACCAATAGTGTTCAGGAGTGACTTGAGTTTTATACAGAAGGTTTCGAATTTCTTCTTGCTATATATATTGAATTTGAGGTTGTAGAGTTTTACTTGAGATTCAGCAATCAAAGTTTCACTGTGATATTGAGCAATCATGAGTTATTTAAGTCTAGGGGCTGCAGAATGGGCTCCATATCTTGGAGTATTATTTGCTATATTTTGGGCAACCACTGCAGATTGGATATCCTATATAAGGAATTTTTCAGAAAGAATTCACCACCATTCTTTGGCTGGTCCTCAGAAGAATGTAATAACTCAATAGACATAGACTGTAGTAGTAGTAAAGAGTTGATCCAGAGTATAGTTTTAATTATTTGTCAGAAGATAGTTAGCAACTCACTCATTGGTCTATTGATTGGCTTCGAAGTTAGTATCAACTATACTAATAAAGCTTTAGACTTCTTATACAGTACCATTAAAGATAGGTAGGCTCAGATTTTTTGTTGGTTGGCTAAGGTAGTAATGGTTGCTACTATTATGGCTACTTGGGCTATGAGATCTAAAATCTATTGATTCACTATGTTGTTTACTAGAGGCAGTTAGACTACTAGTAGTAGTGTTACTGATACTACTTGAGATACTGATATAGAGTGTGATGGTGTTCTTTGAGTCTATATAAGTTGCTAGAGTAATAGTTGTAGATCTGGAGTAAGGGCTTGATAAATAGCTGTCTATTGCTATATAGGTGTATTTTATCCTAATAGAGGTATATCTCCTTCAGTAGTATATCTGGGATTAAATTCACTGAGATACTCCTCCTTCTCTTCAGTTTGGTCTCTATATAGTTGGGTTTGCTCAATATTAAAGTAGATAGAATCAGTTGTATATCAGATTTCAGAAGAACTTAATTCAAAGTTTGATTCTGATTCAATATTGGTCTTAGTTTCAGATAGAGTTGTAGCTGGGCCTGCTCTGGTTTAGAATCAGATTATTGATAAAGGGTTTCTCTTACTTCTTCTTTAAGAATATAGCAGGTCTTACAATTCTGGAAGTAGTAATATAAGGCAGTCTTGGTCCTGATATAGTAAAAGTTAATAGAGTTGAGCTACTTAGCTATGGAGGCTTAGGCTTTATAAAGAACTAAGGCTAGAAAGACTACTGCTGGTTATCCTAGGTTGCTCAGATTTGTGGAGCTAACAAAACTCTTATTGAGAAAAGTAAAGAAGGCTTCTATAAAACCTTCTTCATCTCGACTTATGGGGTGTAGAGTAAGGAGTTTAGTGAATAGGATTTGGTCTATCTACTGATTTAATTGAAGTATTTCTTTTTATATATAAATTCTGTCTCACTTATTATAGATATAGAGGTCAAATTGTCCTTATATGTCAGGTTCAATTCTTTTCAGATTATTAGATAGTTTAGGATAAATTCCAGTTCAGAGATTGGGCTCTATATCAACTTATTAGAATTCTCAGAAGGGTTTATAGTAGGGTGAGGAAGCATCTTGAAGCAGAATTGAATTATAAACTGCTACTACCAAGTTGTAAGAGGATTACTTATTAGGGTAACTATTATATAGTTCTGGAAGGGTTTTCTGAAAGTTCTAGATATTCTGGAAGACTATTTTCTTAAGGTCAAGATCAATTTTATATAGAGTATGTCCTCTATACTTATTGATTTCAAGATCGAGTTGACATCTCAACCAAAGTCCTTTTTTGGACTAGTTCTGGATATTCAGAATTTTCCATATTTCAGAAAGTTTAAGAAACTAAGACCAGCTTAGTTGAATTGGCATATTACTGCAGACAATAGCTAATTAGAAAATTTCATGATATAGTTAGGAGTGGGATCTAATGGAGAGCAGATTTACTTATGGATTATTAAATAGGTTTATTTGCTATTCATATGTAATATTGCTATACTAGGAGTAGTTATGTGAAGGGATATTGTGGGAAAATACTTAAAATTATTCCTATATATTTGAGTCTGAGTTTCTAAGATCTGGGGGAGGAGATATGTATTTATACTAATGGGGGCTATCTGGACTAAGCTAGATATGAATATAGCACTTAGTGTCTTGCTGAGTTAGAATACAGTCATATAGTACAAGTGTGATCTGACATGTCAAGAGATCATCTAATTGCTGAGTCAGTTTGTAGTTATGTCATACAAGGCTAATCTAACTATACTAATGACTACTAAGCTATCTATAGATTTAGATACTATCTGAATAGTCTTTAATAATATCACTATCAATGATATTATCTCTAGTAAGGTCTAAGCAGTTTTCTGACTTTTGATATCATTAGTTTCAAAGGTATCATTATCTCTGTCTCTTGCAAAATTAAAGCTGTCCTCAGTAGTAGTAGTTGTATAAGAATAACAGATCTTGGTTCTCTTTTTTTTTTGAACTACTGGTACATTTGTGAGGACTGACTATTCTTGTCTAGAGCAAGAACTTCCATTATCATAGCTGGGAGTTCAAACCTCTTGGAAATGATATTTTCTATAATCTGAGGCAATTTCTAGTAGTAATATCTATTATATAAATAGACTTAAGATTGGTTTTGACAATATTAGCTTTCTTAAGTTCAGATGAAGTATTTTTTTTTTTTTTTTTTTTTTTTTTTTTTAATGAACTTAATATTCTATGGATTTTTATTAAAAGAGAACCTAGACTATATAGGCCAAAACTCTCCTCTATCACCCATCAAGCACTGCTTCTCCATTAACCTAGGCTAGCTATTATCCAGCAGCTCAACTATGCCAGGTACAGTAGGGCCTATGTTGGTCTGTACCTCATTTTGTATACCATGCTCTCTCTACTACCAGGGGGAACCCAGCCATATGCCAATGACTGAAAGTATACACCTGAGACCCCAATATATATATAAGGCCATATCTGAGCCAAATATAATAGCCCCTGCCACTTCAAGAAGAATGACAGGTAAAGAAAAACTCTCATCAAAGTATATCATAGTGGGTAGGGCCTGGTTCTCTCAGTCAAGATGAGTAAAGAACTTACATATGAGGTGAGAGGAGACCCCCAATATCCTACTACTCAAGCTTGTGAGTCTCAATCATATTTCTATATCAGCTCCCAGTTCCAGTTGAATACAGCCAAGATACTTGAAATGAGTAGCCTCAGGCCCCCCAACCCTCTCAATGACCAGGACCCAACTTACTGAATTGCCAAAAGAAGCTGAGAGTGACACCTATCACCTAACTACTCTATACCAATCCAAAGACCCCACCAAAGCAACATCCACCCCAGCCCTGATGACTGCCCCCAGCCTGGCACCCTACTGGTTTACTATAATCACCCTTTCTTCTATCTGTGATGGCCATCTCTCCTCCCATCCTAACATACTCACTGGGAAGCTCGCCAAAGCTAGAGAGCTCCACCACAGGTACTGAGGACCTGCAGATAACCTATACTAGGCACTTGAC
This sequence comes from Jimgerdemannia flammicorona, assembly GCA_003990745.1. Classification (NCBI taxonomy): domain Eukaryota; kingdom Fungi; phylum Mucoromycota; class Endogonomycetes; order Endogonales; family Endogonaceae; genus Jimgerdemannia; species Jimgerdemannia flammicorona. Next base: position 5,415 of record RBNI01005024.1, on the reverse strand, counting down.
ACTCAAGGTCAGCTGACTCCCTACATAATTCATGATGTACTAAGACAGTACCTTGTTGGTGACAGCAAAAGGAAGAAAGCACTGTATCAAAACAGATGCACTCCAGATACAGCTGAAGGTACCAGAACTGCAAAAAAGTAGAGAAGACACTGATCTGATACTGATAAAAAGGCAACTCATCACTATTGCCTCTCTCCTACTGCTCTGCAATAGGTACAGCAAAATAATCCAAGATAGAGGGGGTAATAGTTATGGAAAGTGGACTCAGAAGGTTGCCTACCAAACCATTGTGACTGGTAAGATAGTGGAGAAAGAGGCATTGACCATTATTATCAGATGAAGTATCTGTTATTTTCTAATGAAGGTAATACAAATAGAGTAAATAGAGTTGTTCAGATATATTTTACTTCTACTAAGTAATAAGGTCTTGTATAGTTGTTATATATCTTGGTCTTGAGTTGATAAGTGCAGTTCATAAACCTTTGGTAGACAAGATAGGTTCTTCTCATTTCAGTTTAAGTTTGGTACTTCAGTTTTCTTTTATAATAGTATAGTATACTAAAACTAGTTGTAGAGATTCAGAGTAAGTCTTATGATTATAATACTTCTTCTGGTATTCTTATATCTTGGCAGTAAGTTTTTATGCTTGCTGGTATATTTTATATAACTAGGTGATCTCTTTAGTAACTTGTTTTATAGTCTTGCATATGGTTTCCAAATTAGTTCTAAGGGTAACATGTGATTTTGGTGGTTTGGAGATTATGTGCTTACATATCATATAGGATATACTGCAATAAAACTAGATAAAGTAAATATTTGACATCACTCAATTATTTATTTTTACTATTACTTTGCTTGTAACTTTTTAATTATTTAATATTCATTATATAATTTGATTAGAGTAAGTAAACTGAAAGTATAACCTAATGTTCTCTATTTTAATACTTCTTTTAAAGTCTTCACTGATACTGATAGGACTTTAATATATTGTAATTAGACAGAATATAATTTTTTCAGAGAATATTTCTTCATTTTCATACTATAATTGGATTATCATCAGTAAAATATAAAAATCTGGTGTATTTCTTTTATTCAGAACTACCTTAAAGAAAAATAACTATTGTTTTTTTATTTTAACTAAAATAATCTATATACTTAATATAACCTTATAAAAATAAAAGAAATATATAAGTATATAAAAGAAAAATAAATATAAATTTATAACAAAAAACATAATCAATGAACTCCAAGAGAGAAATAAAGAATTATTAAACCAAATCAAATAATTAAAAGTACTATTATGAGTTAAGCAGTTGAATAATAAAGAAATTAAACAAGAGATAATCAAATATTTAGAGGATAGATATATATATTACTCATGATCCTAATCTAGCAGTAGTTGATAAAATCACTCAAATTAATAATGAAGAATATTGACCAAGGCTTTGCAAGAATTATCCTACTGAAAGTTCTAGATAAAAATATATTTGCTTGCTGTATCAATATATTCAATATTATGATAATTGATTTAAATACTATAATGAAATAAATAATACTAAAAATGATATTTTCTCTACTCTACAAAGTTTAGATTTAGAGAAAAGTAAGAAAATTATTAAAAAATAATTAGAAGAGGATAAGATAAAAAAGGAACCATTTGAAGAAACTCAAAGAAAAGAGTTTAGAAATTATTATGATTTTTATAGTATTTCTCTTAAAGATATAGTAAAAGATATTACTAAATAAACTGTAAAAGTTAAAAATAAATATAAAAGTTTTAAGAAAACTATTAAGGAACTTTTATTAGATTATTCTGAATTAACAGAAGAGAATATAGAAAATAAAAGAGCCTATTGGTTAAAAGGAGAACTATAAGAATTATTAGAGAAAATCAAAAATAGTAAATTATGTAGATAAACTCAATGAGGTTGTTATAAAAATTATCAAGAAATGAGAAGTAGATACCAAAACTCACTTTATCTCTTTTACTGAAATTAGTAAGGAATGGAATAATAAAATGGAAGTATCTTTAAAAGAGAAAATTAGAAATAAGTCAAAATTATTGAAAAAAGAATATGAGAAAAATACTATTCAGGAAGTTAAGATTAAGAAACTTCAAGCAAAATTATATGAGCAAAAAAATATATTAGCAAAAGAGTATAAAAAAAAACAAAACTCAAGAGGTAGAAAAAGTAGACTTATAAAGATAATTATATTTATTCAAAAAAGCTTTATCTAAAATACCAAGCAAGTTCAAGATATTAGAAATAAAAATAAAAAGTAAATTTTCACAATTATCAGAAAAAGTTAAGTCTCAAACTTGAGAAATAATTACTTAGAAGTTAAAACTAAGTAATAGTGAGAGAGTTAATTTATGCCATCTTGGAATTGAAATAGTAGAATAGAAAAAGTAATTGTGATTTTTGCTCTTACTTTAAAAATAGTAAAAATCAATCTATTTGTCAAATTAGAACTCAAAGCAAAGTAGCTGGCAAAATAATTGAAAATTACTATATATGTGAAAACTATAAAGAAAAGTTTTTAAATAATAAATTACTCAAATGCAAAAGATGTAGAAGATTAAAAACTAAACTGAATTTTGACTTTTAGAGTAATTAATATATTTACTATTATATTAGATATATTGAAAATATAGAGAAAAAAGAACTTCCACATTTATCCAATAAAGAGATATATAAGTCAATCAGTATTTTACAAAAGACAGATAAATACTTTATGAGAGGAAAAAGGTCAATTAGCAGTGGAAGTAGATACTCATCTTAAAGCCTTGAGAGTTACCAAAGACTAGCATAAAAGACAGAAATAAGACTTATTAAATAGAATAAAGAAGTTAGAAGCTGAAGTAGTAAGATTAAAAAAGCTAACTCCTCAAGAATTAGTTAAGGAAATCAATGAGTTAAAAGCCCAATTAGAGCAATGAAATAGCCAATTCACAACTCAAATTAAGGTTAAAAAGTAACCTTGATCAAAAGTAAAGAAGTAAATATTTTTATTCATTGATAGTATAAATTGGTTTTAGACAAGTAATATCTTTGAATTTGTTCCAAATAAAGTGATAAATATTGTGATAAAGGTATTCCTGGTATTTCAATTCCATAAGAGGAGATACTAGCATAGGAAATAATAAGATCTTGATTATTTCTATGACTTTTGAAGTCTCAGATTTACTATCTTTTAATAGTTTGAATTCTTGGAATAGACTATTGACAATTTCTTATACTTTAATAGTATCTGGATTTACTCTGGTAAAAAGAAAATGTTAAAACTTTTACATACCAGATAGCTTCTTAAAGTACATTTCAAAACTACTCATAATGTTAAAGTATTAGAAACCATTCCTATTATTATAATGCTGTACTTTATTTAATCTGGCAATACTAGACCTTTTTACCATATCAATAATGTGATCTATATAGTCTACTATAGTTTTGTAATAAAGCCTTTTAATAAGGCTAAAACTACCATTATATTTAAATTTTGTATAGCTTGGAACTATGAAGTTCAATTCAATACTTTCATAATACTCACAAATTACCAAATACAAATAAAACTAAAGAGTAGCATTATTCTTATTTTATCTACTTATATTATTATATGTAATTTTTAAATACTCTTCACTTTAGTTCAATTACTTAATTCTATTAAAGACTAAGCTAAGCATACTATTCAAATTCTTTTTGAGAAGTTCATTCTCATCAAAAATATAATTAATTTGCTTATAGACTGCTTTATATTAGATTCTAAACAAATATACTTTATAAGTACTAAGGTAATATACTTTACTAATCTATTGATCAGAATGAGGTATATGAACATTTTGGGCTCAGTTATAACTATAATGGGCAATAACATCAATGCTGTAATATAGTATCTCACCTTTTACTATATTGATAGAATAATTCTGATTAACTAGTTTTCTGTGTCCTTCTACTAGCTTTATATTTTTATTATAATAGTTTTACTCTAACTTGGCTTTAGCAAGATGTTCTTTATATCTCTTTAATAAATCCTGAGCCTTTTCTTCTTTATAAGCTTTGAATTATAAATCATTCTATAAGTATTAATAAGTGTCATATAAATTAGTTCAGAGGCTCATAATTTGGATTTGCACAGTTAGCTGATGTTACAATTTACAGAATATATTATATTTAAGTATATGCAGAGTATTATCTTCTTCTAGGCCAACTAAAAAATTATAATAAAAGGATTTGTAGCTCATTTCTATAGGTAAAAAGATAATCAATTGAGTGACTCAATTAACATTTCTAACTAGGCTAGACAACCTATAGACTTCAGCAAAATTCAAAAGAAATTCTTCACTGCAGTAGCCATATTTATATTGATGACCATCTTGGTTTTTTATATGGCATTCTTTTTTACATTATCATGGAGCCATAAGAGAAAACTATTTTTTAGCAAATAATTTCTGATATTTTTGAAATAGGCATAGCTAATTTCCATTATATTCAAATAGGTCTTCTAGCAAAGAAGTATACTGTGATCTCAGCAGTATAATGTTCTTTTATTAATACAGATCTTATTCTTAAGATGGCAATTAGTACTTATAGATCCACCATCTATAGACTTGAGTTGAGCCATTAAAAAGATGTCTTGTTCTAATTTAGAAAGAGCCTGAAAAGCTTCATACATCTCAGCAAATACTTCCTTGAGAACTTTGGAAGAACAATCACAACCACAGCCTACTTTTAAAAACTCCATTGCTTTTTCATACTCAGTCATCATAACCATATAATATATTTTATATTCATTTGTCTAGTTTTGTAAAATTTCTCCTATATTATACAAATTAACCAATCTATATATTTACTCTTCTCTATATGAACTTCCTTGATCCTACCATCAATATAACAAATACTAAAGTATCAAACTTCCCTTGATCTCTCTCCAATCTTTATATATAATTTTTTAGCTATCTAGCTATAGTATTAAGAATCACTTACATAGTTTTGTCTTACTCATATTTCTCATTATTGCCATATTTTAACTTGAGTATAGTGCACCGTACTTATACTTAACCTTTTTGCTACTCCTTTTTAATCTATTTAATAAAAAAATAAAAAAAATCAGAAATTGATAGAATATTCTATCAAGTTTAATAAAATGAAGAGCTTTTTTAATTATTACATATAATATTTTAATAAAAATAGTTTTTTTATTATTTTATAATAAATATTAAGACCAGTCACAATTTCGGCCTTAAATTAAAGCCAAATTATAAATTACTGGTCACAATTTCAAAGCCAATAGAATATTAAATAAGGCCAAAATTATAACTAACTTTAGTAAATCATTTATAATCATATTATTTAAAAAAAAGCTCTTCATTTAAGTAAAGTAGGTAATATTTACTATTTATATTTCTAATAAATTTTT
>RBNI01005023.1:0-13125 GCA_003990745.1 Jimgerdemannia flammicorona | reverse complement strand
CATATACTATTTAAAAGTTTAAAGGATATTTTATTAATGTTTAAAATTTTGGTTAAATAGAATTTAGATTGGAGGTATAATATAATTAAAATATTAATAATAACCAAACATTGGTACACTTTTGACTGTCACTGTATATGAATGGATTTCCTTTTTGAGTCAACTGAGAATTGATAGAAATTCATATATAGTGCAATGAGTTCCTTATGCATGACAATCTGGCAATTTAGCAGTTTTCCTTCTTGAGTGATGGTGATCTCTGTGCAATGATCTCTGTGTAGCATGACAATTTTCAAAAGTATGTGATTTCTAGTAGACAATCTTGGCAGACTTCTCAATTTGGTGCAGATTCTCCTAAATCAGTGGTTTGAAAATAGAAGATGGCACAGATTCTTCTATATCAGACTCACTGGGAACAAATGAATAACTTAGGTATTATAGATAACTTGGGCTTTTTGGAAATAATACTCAGGTGGTATGGGTCTTCTGGGAATATAGATAACTTGAAAACAGCAGATAATACAGATTCTCCTAAATTGGTGGGCTTCTGGGAAATAACTCAGATGGCACAGATTCTTCCTGAATCAGTGGCTTCAACTGGGAAACATGCTAGCAGCTTCTTAGAAAGAGTCTCTTGGCAAAGTTGCATCAAAGACTGGCTTCATTTTTGCAAACAGATCACTGCAAAGTTGCATCAGAAACTGGATTGAGCAAGGCAGCTTTCTCTTAGGTGGAAATCTTTAGGCTTATCTGGCAAGCAAACCAATAGTTCCAATGGCAGTAAAGTTCTTTCTCGAACTTGGCAGCAAATCTTCAGCTTTGTATCGAAAAGTGGACTGGAGTGAGGAAAAGGGACCAATGCTCAATCTTTAGAGGCTTCTTTGGTTTGCTTCAACTTTTCAGACTGAGGTTTATTCACTCTTATCTCTGGAGTAATTTATACATTGTGGTTGCTATCTGGTTGCTACATGGCTAACTATAGATTTACTACTTCTGATAATGTTTGGGTATGTCCTCTGGGTATAGATGTATCTACAGAACATGAGTGTGTCTATAGGACATGAGGGTGTCCACAGGACATAAGTGTGTCTGCAGGATACAGGTGTGTCTATAGGACACAGGTGTGTCTACAGGATATAGATAAACAACCCTAATCTGGTGTTCTGGCTAATTATAAGTGTGGTGGGTATGAGTAACTATGATATACTGGAAGTTACATAATACTGAGTAAGTATGCTAATTATTCATATCATCTGACTAAGTTATAATTTAGGTAGTACATTTTGGTTTGTTACATAAGCCCCCACTGAAGGGTAGTCTGTTTCAGACTATTCTTCAGTCATCATTCCAATAGACATAAGTAGCTTCTGCATCTATATCTGTTCTATCATCATTATCTGAACTATGGTCACTCCATTCTAGGGGCTCCTCTTCTTCAATAGGATCTCAACTTGGTGAATGATACTGAGATAGATAGGCTGTATCATTCTTTGGAGATCATTCAGAGAGAACTGAACCTGGATTAAGACAGAAGAGTTCTGTTTGTAGATTGTGTATAGTCTGTCTGCAACAGTAGTATTCCTTCTGTTTAGACCAGTGGTGTTATGGACATAGGCCAGGTCTGGGAGGGGAAGATTCTGCAATTGTTCTCCAATTGTATAGTATGCCTACAGCTGGTGGACCTGGAGTAGTCTTTTGGCCAGAGTGAGGTTTTCTTGATGAACCTAGATTTTCTGAAGATATGTTCCATTGGGTTCCTGGAACTATAGTAGAAGAACTGGTAGGGCTTGAAGGGAACTGAGAACAAGGGTCTAGAGGCAGTTGTCAATTCTCTGGTTCATGGTGAGAAAGATATATCTTGAGACAATTGATGTATACTGGTGTCCTCAGGATCTGTCCATCCATGCTTCTTAAATAGATACTAGTTTCTCTGATATTGTGTACAAGATAAGGTCCTTCCCATTTGGGTTCCAATTTGGTGGCAAAATTTGTTTCAATCATGCTTCTCCAAACTAGTACTTGATCTCCAATCTTGATCTTCTGATCCTTCTGTTTCTGGTTATAATACTTCTTTTATCATTCTTGGGCTTTGATAATCTGACCTCAGGCTTGATTGTGTAACTATTCTGCCTTTTTGAGGAGGTCTCTAAGATTCTTATGGTCAGCAGTTCTGGTTTTCTTGGTAAACATCATTTTGAATTGCTTTTGTTTGGTGGAGGCAGCAGAGGTATTCTGAATTTCCCATAGGATCTCAGGTAAGCAGAGGTCCCAATTGGTAGGATTGACTCAGGCAAGTTCTTTCTTGATGGTCTGGTTTATTCTTTCTATCATGCCATTGATCTGAGGGTAGTATGATGTGGTCTGTTTGAGATGGATCTTATGAATTCAGGTATAACTTGTAATTATGTTGTTGATGAATTCTGTGTCTTGGTTGGAGATGAGTTCTTCTGGGGGTCCATATCTGAGTGTGAGTTTATGGAGAAGGCCTACAATGATTAAGGCATCTGCAATTTCCTTTGGGAAAGCCTCAGGCCACTTGGTCAGATATTCTATAAAATAAGGATATATTTGTTTCTTCTTGGTATAACTGGTAGAGGTCAAATTACATCTATTTCCCATCTCTGAAAGATGTTGTCTGGTGGTGTGATTGGTTGCAATGGTGCTTGATAGTTCTTCTTTCCTTAGTACTTCTGGCAGATATCACATTTCTTGAGTATGTCCCAGACTTGTGTTCTGAGGTTGGGCCAATGTTGGTACATATATTGTTCACAACTTTTCTTCTATATTCACCTGTCTCTGGTGAGCTTTCTGATGTTCTTTTCAGATGAGATCTTCTTGAGCCTTGATGGTCTGAGGAGCTTCCTTTAGGGTGTAGTTTCTCAGGACACTCATCTTCTAATTTATTGGAGTTGGCAGAAAAGTACATCAATATTGTTGTAAGCTTTCCCTACTTCATAAATAATGGTAATTTTGTAATCCTGAAGAATAAGGATCCAGCAGGCTAAGATTCTGGTGGGTTCCTTGTGGTTGAATAGCTATTTGAGAGCTACATGATCTGTCATCTTTCTCTACTACAATTCACATTACATACACTTTTATAACATACTTTCAAGCCGTTTATTGGAGAAAGATACTAAGAAGATGTCAAGCAGCAAGCAAGCTGATGTGCATACTAGGTCAGGTGGACCTGGGGCTTTCAACTGGCAGTATGTTGGGAGGGGGCATGGGCTGGGGATGGGGTCTTTTGGTGGCTCGAGTGGACTGGGCAGCTTGGGTAGTGGAGGCGGCACTGGTGGGGGGGCTGGAGGGCAGCAGAGGCAGAGCTTTGCAGACATGCTGAGGGCTGGGGGTTGGCCGATGGGAGCCTGCAGTGAACAGGCAGGAGGGAAGGGAAAGCAGAAGGCTGAAGATGCTGGGGGAGCTGGGCCTTCACTGGTGGGAGGTGGGGGAAGTGGAGGGACTGCTGGGGGTAGTGGCAGGACTGCTGATGGTAGCATGACGGCGAATCAGGAAAAAAAAAGAGATGTGACGGCTGATGGCCAGGGGGGGCAGGGGATCCTGATGTGGAAGGGGGACCTGGCAGATAGTGTGACAGGACTAGCGGTGGCCCCATTGCTCAAGAAGTTGATCTTGGAGTTCATGGCTACCTTGTGCTTCAGGGGCTTGGCGGTGACAGTGAGGATGGTCCTGGGGCTTATTTCGAGGCAGGTGGCTGGTGTGGCCTCAGTGAAGTTCTTGAAGGGCCTGGAGGGGGTTGAGGTAGACTTTGAGGAGGCTGGTCTGCTGGACAAGGCCATGAAGACTGGAGTGGTGGTTGGGGAGGTAGTGGTTCTCATGGTGAGGTGCTTAAGGTGAGACCCAAGGGTGGTGCAGCTTCTGGTGAGGGGGGTGCCCATGGTGACTAAGGAGGAGACTAGGAGGAGGGTGGAGGAGGTGATGGTAGAGTATAGTGATGTGGTGGACATTGGCTTTCAGTTGTGGGAGAGGACAACTTTCAGGACAGGTGATGTTGATGTCAGGATTTGGTTGATGGGGAAGGAGGCCACAGAGAAGACAAGTGACTGGCCCTTGGTGCTGATGTGGGGGGCCATTGTCTGCAAGGTGTCGAGGGTGAAAGGAAGTGAAGAGAAGGAGGAGGACTTGTTGGAGGCACTGGAGGAGTTGAGTGGTGCTGTGGAGAGGAGGGCAAAGGCCTGGAAACTGTATGAGGAGTTGATGCATCTGGAGGTCATGGGCAGGAAGTGTATTCATATGGATAAGAAGCAGTGGGAGCGGGCACAGGGATGCAAGAGGCAGAGGGAGCTATTGGCAAGTATGACTGGAGGGGTGAAGAAGAAGTCAGTTGGAGCTGAGGAGTCTGGAGGTGCTAAGGCCAGTGTCTGGGCTGGTAAAGGAGGAGAGGAGGTAGAGGCGAAGGAGGCAGGGGCTGGGGGAATGCTGGACAAGAATCCATTTACTGATGGTACCTTTGAAGTGTGGGAGCCGGAGTTAGATGCCACTCCCTCCATATTTATTAGGAGGGGCCCGGTTGGGAAGAGAGGGACGACAGAGGATACATGGATACAGGGGGCCCAGCAGGTGTGCTTTGGGATTCCTGATGTGGGGCAAGGGGGGCAGGTGGTGGCAATTAGTGAGGATGAGCTGGTGGATGTCCCTGAGGAGGAGTGGGATGAGGCTGCCAGTATAGGAGCTGATACTATGATGCTGGAGGCAGGGCAGCCAGGGACTCCAGGAGAGAAGGAGGTGGGGAACTTGTTGTGGATGTGCAAGGTGATGGATAATCTCGCAGCAGAAGCTTTGAGAGAAGTGGACCTGCAGGCGATACCTGAGGAGCATTGGGCATGGATTCTGCATGGTAATGGAATGGTGGAGGCACTGAAGGTGGAGATTCTGGGTATTTTCCTGGAGGAGGAGGGGTATGAGGTTGATGAGGTGAGGAAGGTGGAGCTGGGGGTGGTTGCTGGTGAGCAGGCAGCCTACTGCTGGGCAGAGTGTCATGGTTCATGGCTCTGGCAGGAGGCCTGTCTGGAGTATCATGAGAAATTTGAGGAGTGTGAAGATGGGGTAATGGTAGAACTTCTGGGAGAGTTGGCGGCACAGGAAGCAGGGGAGAGGGAACTGGCTGCTGAACATGACTTGGACTTGGTACAGGAGGAGTGAAATACAGACTTGTAGAGGATGGGACCACGATATATCATTATTCCTTATGAACAGTACAACCAACATTTTCTCCTTGAATGTGAATGAGTTAAGGAGCTCTGGGAGGTGTAAGAACATTTTCACTTGGCTCAAGGGATTGGAGGCTGATCTCTTTTTACTATAGGATGTTCGATGTGAGGATGAGGATGATCGGGTAGAGTAGACTAGGGAATGGGGTGGGGCTACTGCTTGGTTTGGAAATGTAGCAATTTTGGTGAGGAAGGGTCAAGGTGACTTGAGGGGAATCAGGAGCTGGGGTGATCGCTTGGTCTGGGGAGATTGGCATCAGCCAGGGTGAGAATTCGTGAAGGTGGGCTCTTGCTACTGCCCTGCGGCTAGGGGTGAGAGGACTGCATGGATTAGGGGGCTGCTGGAGGAGGGTATTCTCTTGGAGAAAGGGGTCGATGTGCTCAGTGGGGACTTTAATATGGTTCGGGATTAGTGTCTGGATAGGACTGATAGAGGGAGGAGTGCTGGGGGTAGAAGTGGAGGTCTGGATACATGGGAGGAGGTGGAGATGTTGAGCTCCTTGGGGGATATGGGCAGAACAAGGTGGGGTGATGCCAGGGTCTACACACATTGGGTGAATGGCTTGGGCACAAGGATTGACTGGATTCTGATGGCAGAGTGCTGGGGTTCAGATGTTTGAAAGGCATTGGAAGTAGAGTGGTGCCCATGGTCTGATCACTGGGGACTATTGGGGCAGAGGCAGTTTGGGGGGAGTGGAGATGGACCCAGACATTAGCACCTTAACTCCTCTCTGCTGGCTGAGAAGGGGTTGTGGGAATTGTGGGTGGAGGACATTCAGGCAAAAGTTTTTAACTGGAGGCATGAGGGTTTGCCTGTGGCTGTCTGCTGGATGAGATTGAAAGAGGCTGTGAGGGTTTATTGTGGAGGGGCTGATAGAGAGGCTGGGAGGTAGAGGAGGAGGTGCACAAGGTGTGCTTCCAGCAGGCTGCAGAGACTACAAATAGATTGGGCAGATTTGCTTACTGTTGTTGGGGTGGAGGATTGGAGGATTGAGAGGGCGAAATTGGAGATTGTAGAACTACAACAGGTATTGAGGGAAGAGGAGGAGACTCATATGCGGGGCATGGCTGCTAGGCTACGGTGGCAGGGGTTTGAGGAGGGTGAGTGGCCTACTGAGTACTTATCAAGACTTCTCAAAGCTAGGAGGGTGCAACATTGGTGGGATGGGGTCTTGGATGCTGATGGAGACATGATACACAGCATACAACAAATATTAGGGGTGTTGAAGGAAAAATGGCAGGGCTTGTGGAGTGAGGGAGAAGGGAGTACTGATGAGGCGGAGATTGCGGATACACTAGAAGAGTGGGGGCTGCCACAAGTAGCTGGACTGAGTGACTTGATTTTGCCGGTACAGGGAGAGGAGATCCAGAGTGTCCTGGCAGCAACTAAACTTGGGATGGTGCCAGGGGAGGATGGATTGCCATAGGACTTCTGGAAGAAGATGGTAAATATCCCTGGAGTTTTGGGTGAGATGGCTGCTCTCTGTAACCATGTCCTTCAGAGCGGTGAGTGGGTTGGAGAGCAGGATCTTGGGCTGGTGGCCTTATTGTACAAAGACAAGGGGAGGAGGGAAGATTGGAAGAACTGGAGGCCGATCATACTTCTGGACATGGACAGGAAGATGGTGACTAAGGTGATTGTTGCAAGGCTGCAGAAAGTTGTCCAACAGGTGCTGGGGGAGGAGCAACGGGGCATTGTTGGGGCAGACTTATAAGAGATGGGACTGTATGAGTTCATGGTGTCATTGAAGGGGCCCAGGCCTGTGGCCTGGATGGAAGGTTGGTCTTTTTGGACCAGGAGAAGACCTATGACCATGTATGGTGGGTGTGGCTGGGCAAGGTCTTGGACTGAATTGGAGTCCCACCAAGGTTTAGGGCCTCTATAGTGAGTCTGCTGGAGAGCAGTCGGGCAGCTCTGATGTGTAATAGTCACTGTGGGAGGGCATTTTCCTTGGAAAGAGGGGTTCCTCAGGGGGACCCTCTGTCTCCTATTCTTTATGCCCTTTCACTGGAGCTGTTGATGGATAGAATTCACCGGAAGGTGGCAGGGCTCTCTATATATGGTATAGTGTGGAAGGTGGGGGTCTTTGCTGATGATATGGTGGTTGGACTTGGGTCTGTGGCAGATGTAGAGGTACTTCAGGAGACTGTGGAATGGTATGAGGCTCACTCGGGGGCGAAGCTCAACTGGCATAAGTGTGAGACAATAGTGCTAGAGAATGGGCTAGTAGGTGGGGACATCATTGGAACAATTGTCTCTTCTGGGGAGGTGGTGTGGTATCTGGGCATCTTCCTCTCTGTATATGGTTCTGTCTTGCCACAAGTGTGGTGGGAGAGTAGGGTGAACATTTGGGGGGAGGCCCTTCGAGGATGGAGAGGCCGCCATATCTCTCTAGTAGGGTGGGTGTCGATCCTGAATATATATTGGTTCCCCAAGCTATGGTATGTGGCATATCATCTTGACTTCTCAGTGTAGGTAGTGAAGAAGCTGATGAAGGTGGCTAGGGATTGGATTTGGGCAGGGAGGAGGTCCCAGGTCAGTTGGGATACTCTTGCAAGACTGGTAGTCAGGGGAGGCCTTGGACTGGTGGATTTTCCTAAGAGGCTGTACTGCTTGCGAGCCTGGTGGTTGAAGAGAGCTGTGGAACTACAGGGCAGAGGTTGGGTGCCTCTGCTACAGAAGGTATGGAAGATGCGAACATCTCCTCGGGGGTCCTCTGGAGATCTGCTCTCTTTAGTGGGGCTGAATGGAATTCGGCAGCTGTAGTTTAAGGGCTTTTGGTAGGGCATGGCTGATGGAGCACACCGCATTGGTCTGTACTGGCAAGGCAATGAGAGGGAGGCAGTATGGGGGCCTAATATGTGGCATTGGGATAGATTGCTCCTGGGGGGTGCTCCACTTACTACATTTGATATTGGGGAGGGAGTAGAGTGTCAGCAGGGGCTTGGCCAGGATCTTTGGCTGAGTGGCTGGCAGGTGGCAGAGATCAGCGAGGAGTGGGACTGAGCCAGTATCTGGTCTTGGAGTGCAGAGGTATGGAGGTTGCTTCCCCCCAAGTTCTGGATGGTATGGTGGAGAATGTTGTGGAGGAATGTCATGCTGAATTTCCATATGGGGCATTTGGTAGATGGTGGACAATTTGACTGTGAGGAGTGTTATGATGCTGGGTGAGCTGGGGGTCATGTACAGACACCAGAACATTGGCTGGGAGAGTGTGAGATTTTGGGGGAATTTTGGGCTGAAATAGGGGATAGACTGGGTGTGGGGCATAGGCTGGTAGGGGAGGGGGGTTGCTGGGAGGACTTGAGATCTTGGCTTGTGGGTGGGGTGGGTGATAGTTGGCTCACTATAGGGTGGGTATTAGTAATATGAGTGGGTCTGGCGGGTCATTGGCTTTTTGTATTTGAGGAGGGGCAGCAGTTAGAGCTGTGGGAGAAGGTGTTAAGGTGGGAGGGGCTGTTGGGGGATCTGCTGACTGGATGGTGGATGGGTTGGGGTCCTCAGGGGGGACAACATCGTGGTTTGGTGGTAAGGATCTGTGAGCAAAGTGGTGGGAGGGTGGTGATAGTGTTAGACAAAGTGGTCTTTCATCAGGAAGGGGTAGGGGGGAGAGGCCCCCCTAGGGGGATCGGATAGGAGGTGGGATCACTGTATTTATATGGGATAGATGGGTATTAATAAAGGAATGGAGTCCAAGTGACTATAAAAAAAAGCTACATGGTCTGTGATCAGAGTGAACCTTTTTCTGATGACGTAATGATTGAACAGGGTGACCATCCATATGACTGCAAAGCATTCTAGTTTGGTGCTACCATAGTTCATCTGCTGCTGATTGGTAGCTTGACTTGTATAAGCTATCACATGGTATTGTTGGTCAGGTCCTTCTTAGGCTAGAACTGCTCCTAGGCCATCTTTGGAAGTATCTGTGTATAAGATGAATAACTTCTATAGATTGGGGCACACAAGGATTGATACTGTAGTCATGCAGTTCTTGAGTTCTTTGAAGGCTGTTTCTTGTGATTCTATCTATTTGAATGGTACTCCTTTCTTGAGAAAGATTTATATTGGGGCAGCAATTTGGGTGAAATCCTTGATGAACCTTCTGTAGTAGGATACTAGTATCAGGAATGATAATGTTTCCTTCAGGGTCTTGGGTACTGGCCAATTGTTGATCTTTTCAGTTTCCTTTGGGTTTGCATGGGTTCCTTATTTTGAAACTATGAATCCAAGGAATTCAAGTTTCTGTTTGCCAAAGTAGCATTTCTTTGCATTTAATCTCAAGTAGTTCTTGTGGGTGAGCTTGAAGAATTTCTCTAGGTAGTACAGGTATTCTTCGAAATTTGCTGAATAGATGTTGGAATCATCCATGTATACAATCAGACAGTAGTGGATCAAGGGGGCATAGACTGAATTCATCATCCTCTAAAAGGTGGGGGGTGTATTGCAAAGTCCAAAAGGTATTCAGAGATATTCAAACAGTTTTCCCAAAGCAAGGAAGGCTGTCTTTTGAATGTCTTTTGGGTCCATGGAGATCTCATGGAATCCTATGAAAAGATTCATACTGCTGAAGTATCTGGTATTTTATAACTGATCCAAAAGGTCATTGATTCTGGGTAAAGAATAGGCATTCTTTTTAGTAACTGAATTGAGTTTCCTGTAATCTACACAGAGTCTCTATTGTCCTTTCTTTGGTACAATAAGTATAGGGCTAGCCTAGGGGCTGGTTGAAGGTTGGATGACTCCATTGTCTAAGAGTTCTTGAATGTGCTCCTTTTCAAATATTTTTAAGTGATGGGGTATTCTATAGAGTTTCTGCTGGATGGATATTACATTTTCTGTATTTATGCTGTGGTGATATGATGGGTTGTATGGTAGGTTGCTATAATTAGTGGTAAAGATATCTTGATATTTGTTGAGTTTTACTAGTTGTTGCTACTGCTGGGGTGTCAATTCTTCTCCAATGTTAGTGGAAGACTTCACTGTCTCCTGGGTCGCAGAGGGTCCTTTCCTTTCTTCTGGGACCTTTTGCCATTTCCTGATAAGTTTAGTTCATAGACTTCCCTATGAGTTCGACTGAGAAAAGGCACCAGATGTCCTATGATGGTTCCTTTTGGCAAGATGATGGTTTCCCAACTTTGGTTGATTACTCAGGAGTGTACTGGATTCATCTTGTCAGGGAATGTATATCCTTCTATGTCCAGGTGTGGGATATCTTCATTGGGTTCAAAGAAGAGATTTCTGGGGTCAGGGGGTATAAAGATTTCGAAGGTGGTCTGTTCTCCAGGCTCCAGGATGAGATTCTTGTGTAGTTTGACTGGTTGGCAGTATACTTGCTGGGGAACATTCCTCTTAAGATGGTAGACTTGAAGGAGATGTACTTCCTTCTTATCTGAGCTTCCAAATCCTTTGGCTTGTCTTGTTCCTTCAGTTAGTTCAGACACTTCCTGTAATTATGGGGTCCTGACCTTCATGAAGACTGCTTGAGCAATCTTCTGTCCTCTAATGATTCAGTGCTATTCTGTACTACTGTTGTGTAGGATAATCTTGATTTCACCTGTATATCCTGGATCAATGGTTCCTCCTTCTACAGTTATTCCTTGTCTGATAAGTCCAGACCTTGAGGTTAGTTAGATGTAAGCTCCATGGGGTGGCTACATAGCTAATCCAGTTCTGATCATGAAGGTTTTTCTGGGCTTGATAGATTCATCCTCCAGACTGTATAGATCATATCCTACATCCTCTGGGTGGGCTTTGGTCAGGGGTTTGGCCTTGGGATGCAGCAGGGCAAACTGGGCAATATCCTTGCTGAGTTCAGGCTGACCTAAGGCTGAAGCTCCAATAATAGAGAGCCTCCAAGCTCTAAGATTGAGGTGTGGCCATCTGTCTCCAGTAGAGGGATCTCAAAGATAGTTGATTCCTCTTCTTCCTATAGGGTCTAGGGCTTCCATGAAGTTGGTAGCATCTTTTACCCATCCTTGGTAAGTTGTATGTCTAATGAGAGCTAGGATGTCTTCTCCTAAATTGTAGATCTTAAGAGTCCTTCTTCTCAGCTTTTTGGCCTGACTTTTTCAGATCTGGCTTCAGTTATCTCCTCTTTTTTTTTTTTTTTTTTTTTTTTTTTGGTTATCTCCTCTCTTCAAAGTGTGGATTGCAACATCATGACTGAGATGGATCTTCTGATGCCTGCAGTCTCAGCAGTCTTGGTGTCTTCTATGGTTGCAATATTCCATTGCTCAGAAATAATATTTCTGGTTGTTAATCTCTTATTGTCTTGGATATCAGTATCTATCTTGGTCATAAGTTGGTAAAAGAGTAGACAAGGGGTATACTTCTGTCCAGGTAAAGAGGCCTTGTTCTCTGAATCAGCTTTGCAATTTGGTGATAACTTCTTGGAAGGTAGTTGATTGTGCAACTGTGTTTAGGGGTTCTGGTCTCTGGGGTCTCTGTCTCTCCTATTAGTCTAGTAGATGGCACTGATAGCAGTAGTCTTGGAGAGAGTGGAAGACCATTTGATGTGGACATCTTCCTAGCTAAAAAGCCTTTTTTTGGTGAGTTTCTTTTTTGGGGATAATGGTGATTGTACTGGATCCTTCTTCTATATTCCAAGAGTCATTGTCTTCAGATAGTGTCCCATGAGAGTCATCCCAGAGAATGAGTTCAGGGACTTCTTCCTCTTCAGGTACTTCTTGTTCAGGAACTTCTTGGTCAGGAACTTCTTCTTCTTCAGCTGATTCTTGTCTCCAAATTGCTTGCACTTCTGTAGCTTTGACTGCAGGTATTTCTGGAGCATATTTGTATTTCTTCTTCTTTCTGCACTCTGGGCAGGCTGTGCCAAGTGATTTTCTTGTTCCCATGATCTTGGAGGAATGCTCAGAACACTTGTGTCTCTTGAGGCAGGTGGGGCATCCTTTGATTTCTCCTGGAATTGCTCTGATGGTAATAGAGACAGTGTTCTTGGCCCATACATTGTCTTCTGATCTATCATCCACTAGGTTAATTCAGGGGTTGAGTCTGGGATCGTTTCTATCTTCAGATTCTTCTTCCTTCTCTGTGGTAGACTCTTCACTACTGGTATATTCTTCCTGAATAGTGACCTTCTTCTTCTTCTTCAATTGCTCATAGCTAGTTATCTTAACTCTGTACTTCTTGCCTTGGTAGTCAAACTTGAGTACCTGTTGACTGATGTCAACAACTGCATTCATTTCCTTCATCCAGTTGGTGCCAAGAATCATATCATAGGTGTCAGCTTTAGTAATAACAGCTTTCAGAATAGAGAACTGAATGTGTCTAAGGGAGATGGTGATATTTCATACTTCTCCAAAGGGGTTGAGTTTAGGCTCCATCTGCTACTATGATGCTGAGGTTGGATGGTCCATCAATGGGCCATTAGAGGGTGTCCAGGAACTGTTTGACAATGATGCAGACAGCTACTTTTATATCTACAAGGATTTTTGCCTTTTGTCCTCCAATATCTCCATATAGGTAGGTACTGACATATCTTTCAGCTGCTTGAATAGAGATGGAAACTAGTTGTTGCTGTGGGATTGAAACTCAGCCAGTACTAGATCTGGTAGTTCTTAGCAATTTGTTTCAGACTCTAGCTGGGGTCAGTTGCAGGAACTGCAGGAGAGGGACTTCCATCTTGGTCTCTTGAATCTTCTGCCAGGCTTCATTGTAGATGTCTCTAGGCATAGTCTTTGGAGTGTACTTCTTCTTGGGTTTTGGGACAGCAGATTTCTGTTCTTCTTGTTCCATTTCTTCATCTTCTGGTGGCAACTCATTTGTCTCATAGACAAAAGGTGAGGGGGTTCAGAGAGGTGTTTCTATCTGCTCCACTTCATGTTCTTCATCTTCTTCTTGAATGATTCTTCTGCTGATGTTCCTGGATGGCCTTCC
>RBNI01005022.1:0-13127 GCA_003990745.1 Jimgerdemannia flammicorona | reverse complement strand
TTTTTTAATGAACTCATGTCCCGTGGATTTTTATTGGAAGGAAACCTAGACTATATAGGTCAAAACCCTCCCCCACCACTCACCAAGCACTGCCCCCCCATTAACCTAGGCTAGCTATTGTCCAGCAGCTTGACCATGCCAGGCGCAGCAGGACCGATGTTGGCCTGCACCTCATTCTGTACACCATACTCTCCCTACCATCAGGGGAAACCCAACCATATGCCAATGACTAAAAGCGTATGCCTGAGAACCCAATGTATGTACAAGGCCACACCCGAGCTAAATAGAATAGCCCCTGCCATCTCAAAGAGAATGACAGGCAAAGAAAAACTCTCATCAAAGCACAACACAGTGAGTAGGGCCTGGTTCTCCCAGTCAAGATAAGTAAAGAACTTATATGTAAGGCAGGAGGAAACCCCCAATACCCCACTACTCAAGCCTGTGGGCCTTGATCATGTTGCCATATCAGCTTCCGGTTCCAGTTGAGTGTAGCCAAGACACCTGAAATGAGTAGCCTCAGGCCCCCCGACCCCCCCTGATGACTGGGGCCCAACCTCGCTGACCACCAAAAGAAGCCAAGAGTGATACCTACCATCTAACCATGCCACACCAATCAAAAGGTCCCACTGAAGCAGCACCTGCCCCAGCCCCAATGACTGCCCCCAGCCTGGCACCCTACTGGTCCACCATTAACACCCTTCCTCCTATCTGTGATGGCCATCTCCTCTCCCAACCCAACAACATCCAAAAAACAGTCACCTATGCCAGAACTACACTTACCGGGAAGCTCACCAAAGTCAGAGGGCCCCACCACAGGTACTGAGGACCTGCAGGTAACCTACACTGAGTACTTGACACCCAAGGTTGGCTGACTCCCTATGTAGCCTGAGACACACTGAGACAACTCTTTGTTGGTGACAGCAAAAGGAAGAAGACGCTATACTAAAACGGGTATACCCCAGACACAGCTGAAGGCACTAGAATCTGTGAAAAAGTAGAGGAAGCACCAATCCGACACCGATAAAGGGGCAACTCATCACTATTGCCCTCCTCCCACCATGCCCCTACAGACACAGCAAACCAACCCAAGGTAGAGGGGGTAATAATAGGGGAAAGGGGACTCAGAAGATCACCTACCAAACCTTGTGACTGGTAAGGTAGCAGAGAAAGAAGCTGGCATCCGAATCCTTCAACTGAATCCTCTAATCCAAATCCTCCACATGACTCATATACCAGATATATCCATATATACAATATATATACATACATATATAATACATATACATGCATACACATGCACATGCAAACATGTAAACATACATATCAATAGATCTGTCTTCAACAGTTCACAGTACTGATGATGCTTCAAGTCAAATATCTCTGATAGTTCCACATCTTCCACGCAATCCTTGCTCTGAAATCTGGCAATATTATGCTAAGATAGAAGATGATGTTGTTTGTAATTATTACAGGTAAAAAATTAAGATACACCTATTAACTTATTTGACACATACATGATATTGTTTCATCCACTTCCATAAACTGTATCAGCCAGAAGTTCAAAATGCTTGGTGGTACAACTTCAAACATGAATCAACATATAAAAGACAAGTACTCTGACAAAATTAAAAAGAATATAGAGACAAATAAAATCAACATCCAAGCTGTAGTGGGTATATTTATCTAATTGCCCGACTATTTCTATATCAACAATGCCATTTAATCAAAAATATTTAGCCATACTCTTCAGCAGAATTTTGAAATCAGCTCATTTGCTAGATTGTGTGCACAGACCAGCTATTCACAACCATCAAGAGTGATCAACTGTATAGTATCTTTGGTCTCCTCAAGTATGATTTATATTTGCCAAGTGCCAATACTATTTGCAAAGATGTCCTGGAGGCCTATAGGAAGGAGCACAACAATCTCCACCAGATACTTCAGGTAAAATAAGAGCAGCACTATGACCTTTGCAAGCTAAATTATATAAAGGAGCTCACCAATTTAACCTTACATTCAATAAGCAGAATTTAGCAGGCAAAATTTCATTTATGATTGACACATGGACATCCCTCAATGTAATTTTATTTCTGGGCATTACTAGTCATTGAATTGATCTCGATTGACAGCTTAAATCTCTCACCCTTGACTTCATCAAACTTGCTAGCTCTCATTCTGGAAACAACATCACAGATACTTTTATTAGTTATATCCGAGAGCTTGGGATCACAACCAAGGTAAAAAAAGAGGGCTTGCCATCAGGTTGGTATTTTGAGGGAGGTTCTTAAACAAAACAGATTTTATTAGTTATTTATTTTTACATAATTTGCTGACTAAATATTTTAAGTACAGATTTTGACTATTACAATAGATAATACTACAAATAACTCAATATTTTTCCAAGTTTTAGTGGTCAGCCTCAAACAGGAAAATATAGCCTTCAGTGCAGAAAGCTGCCATATGCAATGCCAAGCCTATGTACTGAACCTCACTGTTTAGGATTATCTTACATACATAGACAAAACATCTGAGAGAGGAGGAGCCCTGAGTATAATTTCCAAGCTGCACAAACTGATTGTATCAGTCCGATTGTCTCCACAACAACAAGACAAATTTGCTGCACAGTGTAGGGTAATCAGTTTAGCCCTGAAAGAGCTTATATTGGACATCTGTATGCATTGGAACTCAATATTTATAATGATCCAGTGTGCACTGGAGTTTGCTGTGGTATGCAATCTTTTTTTCTTTGGTCAGCTGAAGCAACTTATTTTAGATAATAGAAGATTTATTTTAAAAAAAAAAAAAAAAAACAAAAAAAGCCAATAGATTCAACAGTGGCTGCCGACAAGGAAATACAGACCAAGGCTCTAGATGAAAGTAAGTGGGACATACTTAGGAATGTTGTCAGAGTTTTAGAAGTAAGTAGTGGTTGCTCTGGCTCTACACTCATTTTGTCTGCCTCCATATAATGTATACCTCACCACATATAACTGCCAGTGTTTTGACAATTGTATGAAGGATATAGTCAAACAAATGACCCCAATAATAAGCTCTGCAATATCAGTATATAACCTTCTGATTGATCAGCTAGAGGACAAGCTCGAGGATAGGCTGGAGGGTTGTAGTGATTTATGGTTAAGCTCAGATCAGAGAGATGCTGTGGAAGTTGCTCTAAGCAAGCTCAGAAAATACTACTCCCAAACAGATACCACTATATACTCAATCAGTACAGATATGTCAATGTCAGCATGTGGCCATTGCCCCTTCCAAAACAGAGGAAACCCTGCAAAAACTCACTCTCCTTTTCTTGAAACAGTGCTGGACCCATGCTTAAAGCTACAATACTATAAAGATCAGGGCTGGGAGCAGTACTTTATTGAAAGAACCAAGTAGGCTGTAATCAAAGTGAATCAGAAAAACTATGTACTGCTACAAGGTTCCAGCCAAAGTCTGGATGAATATGCCAAGAGATCCCTCCTGTCCCACATTTACTTCAGTAGAAAGAAGAAGAGAGAGCCATCAGTGGAAGAGCTGCTGTCAATAGATGAACTTACCATTTACCTTGCCAGCAGTCATGTGGTCCTGCTGTAGGGTGTGGAGGTGCTCAACTGGTGGAAGGTGGGTTATCAGGTGGGCATTGGGCCAATTTAACCTACCAATCTAACTATGCTCTACTCACTAGGGTGTGCAGCTGCATCAAACAGACTTCTCCAGCCTGTGTGGTATGGCTCAGGACTATCTGGTGATTTCTGCCTCCAGTGCTCCCATCAAGTGGGTGTTCTCAGGTAGGGTAGACCTCATTGCCCCAAAGAGGTGTATGCTGAATGCTGAGACAATCCAGGTGTATATGTATCTGAAGTCTTGGTGGAGCTCGGGCTGCTAAAATTCAGCCTTGTAGAATATTTAATACCTTTCAAAAATAATAAAAAAGGGAAAAAAAACCTGAGGACTTGGCCCAGAGTTTGTGGCCCAAGTAGGACAGGGTTGGCAGTGGTGGCGGAGAGAGCATGCAATATTTGTAGCCCTCAGCCAGCAGTAAGAGGCAGCCCCAAGCTGCCAGTACTCGGGTTGGTGGGTGGGTCAGTGAGTGGGCACAGGGTTGGCAGAGAGAGTGTACAAAATTTGTGGCTCTCTGCCAGCAACAAGGGGCAGCCCTAAGCCGTAAGTATCTGGGTCAGGGGGGTTAGTAGGGGGGGGTTGACAGGGGGGAGAGGCAGAGGGGGGGGTAGGCAAAGAGAGCACACAAAATTTGTGGCCCTTTGCCAGCAGTGAGGGGCAGCCCCAAGCTGTCAGTACCTGGATCAGTGGGTGGGGTCAGTTAGTGGGATTGGTGGGCATGGGGTTAGTGGAGGGAGTGTACAAAATTTGCAGCCCTCTGCTGGCAGCAAGGGGCAGCCCCAAGCCATAAGTATCTGGGATGAGCAGGGCAGACAGAGAGAGTGTACAAAATTTACAGCCCTCTACCAGCAGCATAGAGGTAGCTCTAAGCTGCCAAGGAGTCTGGGGTGGAGGGTACTTCTGACAGGCAGAGGGCATTTCCAGCAGTTGGAGGGCGTTTCCGGTAGTTGAAGTCACCAGTTCGGGTCCCATGGGCACTCCAGTCCTACACTGCAGCACCACACTGGTGGCACTACAGAGCAGGGCCGAGGGACTGATAGGGCCCTGCATAACAGCTAAGCTAGTGCTACAGATGAGATACCTGGCCCAACCCCCCTACATAAGACTGCCCAACTCATACAAAATAGCTATCTAACCCTCATGAAAGATTGCCTAACCCTCATGAAAGATTGCCTAACCTTCACAAAAACTGCTCCACCCACCAGTCCCAGGCCTTGATGAGCCTATTATCTATTGTGAGTATGACGACTGTTATATCTGAGCTCTCCTTGAAGGCAACAGTGCCATGGTAGTCATGTGGTTGGAATAGGATAGCTATGTTGGCTGCAAACAGGACCCTGAAATAGTAGGTGAGGTTATACTAGACTCTGCTGCTATCCTCCCAGGTTGGGCCCTTCCTTTTTGGGATGTAAAACATTACCGAGATGACATTGTTGTCTGTGTGTGTGGGCAGAGAAAGGTTATATCCAATATATCCTGATGTGATGTGAGTATATGGTTGGGTGAACCCTTGACCCAGGACCTCATACTGCTAGGCTGTGCTGGTGGATGCCTGTCCTTGGTCTAGCCCTGGGAGCCCTGGCTTGGAAACCTGCCGAAATGGACAGCAACCAGTCAGTCCTTTTTGCATGTGAGGGGGCAGAAATCCCCCAGGCTGCAGCACCCTAAAAAAGTAGAACTCCTCACCTCATATGGTACACTAAATTGTGCCAAGAATGTATATACAGCTGCACTGAGATCACTACTAAGCTGGCCTGCCATATGCTCTACCAATCTGCTCAAAAAACTCCAGATCATAGCTACCATTGCTGCACAGGCTGTGTTGTGCTTGTATGTAGTTTGCTCTTTGATGGCACTTCTAAAGTTCCAGTAGGAGTACAGAATCTTGTGCATCTCTGGAGTTATATCAAAAAGAGTATGTCAGCAAAGAGTGTGATTTATCTGGGGAGGAGTAAAAAAAAAGGGAGATGAGTGTGGGGATTTCGGAACTCTGGAACCCACTCTTCGCCAGTGTTGCAGTATACCCAATTCCCATCCAAACCCCCCCTTCTTGCTTTTTTCACTTCTTCTTTCCTGCCACTCGGTATTTGATGCAATTTTCGCAAATCTCGTTGATGTGGTAGTGAAGCTCATTGCTGTAAAGGTTCCTTACCACCATTGCAACCACCTCTCCATATTTGTTAATAACGATATAGTTCTCTTCATCATTGGTTACTCCTACTGGCCAATGGACCCCTTGGTTGAGAATGATTGGCTCTGATTCGAATATTAACCCCCAAGCCTTGATGACAATGCTGGTACTGCTCATGCTGAACATCTTGCTCTCAAATTTCTCTATTTGATCAGATGCTAGACATGGTTGAACTTGGGTAACTTTAAACTCTCCTTTCCAATAGAACTGAGCCCTAATCTGAGAGACCAAGATAAGTATGTGGACAGGTTGCATGCAGATAGG
The DNA here is from genome assembly GCA_003990745.1 of Jimgerdemannia flammicorona. Classification (NCBI taxonomy): domain Eukaryota; kingdom Fungi; phylum Mucoromycota; class Endogonomycetes; order Endogonales; family Endogonaceae; genus Jimgerdemannia; species Jimgerdemannia flammicorona. The sequence goes on along the minus strand of RBNI01005022.1, from coordinate 7,054 downwards.
TTGTGTATAGATGAGTTGCATGTGGGTGAGTTGTATGTGAGTGGGTTGCATGCAGGTGGATTGTATGTAGGCGGGTTACGTGCAGGCAGGTTGCATGTGGGCAGGTTGTATGCGGATGGGTTGTATGTAGGTGTGAGTGTTTTTTAGGGAGAGACCACATAAAAGTGAAATTAAATAAAACACAGAGATGGGTATTTCAGAAAAAGAGCATGAGTGAGTGAGTGAGTAAGCTGTATGCTGACAAGTTGCACACTGATGAGTTGTATACCAACAAGTTGCATGAGTTGTATAAGATTGCTCATAAAGGCTTACTTCTGTTCCTTTTGAGACCTCTACCATGTGATGCATTGACTCAATAGCTCAGCCACCAAAGGTATGCCCCACAATGTCCACCAGCCTTTCTTCATCTTGACCAGATGTTGCAAATAAAGTTAGCAGATCTTGCTATAGAGCTATAGACTCTAAGAAAAGCATGAGGTGAATTGGGTTATACTGGGGAAATTTAAATAAATACAAGTAAATAAGTAACAGCTAAGTGAGCAACCTACATCTACTATTGGCTGCTCCAAAAAGGCTGCCACATACATAGCTGTGAGGTCTGTGAATTCTGAGGTCTGAAGGGCTGCCATGAGTTGTTGCTGGAATTCTCCCTCATTCCCGCCATTACCATCACCACTACCATCACTACTGCTATTACTCCTTTGGCTCTTGATGAGCAGCTTGTGTGCTTTCCATATGAGAAATAATCTAACATTGTCAGCAGAGAGTGCATTTCTACCTCAAATACTCCCTCTTTTGATGATTATTGTAGGGTGAAAAATGAGTAGACTGGACCAATGTACAAATTAAGAACTGCTGTTTTGTTTGCTCATGATGTAGTAGGAAAGAACAAAGAAAAAGAACAAAGAAAAAGAACAAAGAAAAGAACAAAATAAGAGAGAGAGCAAAAGGAAAGGGTGATGACACTAAAGTGTGGTAGGAAAAAAAAAACAAGAGTAAAATGAACAAAAGAAAGAGTGATGTCACCAAAGATTTCAATCCAGATGGATCAATCTGGATAGACCAATCCAGATGGATCAATCTGGATGGACCAATCCAGATGGATCAATCTGGATGGATCAATCTGGATGGATCAATCCAGATTAATCCAGATCAATCCAGATCTGATCACAAGACTAATCCGAGTTGATTCGAATTCACCATATGATGAATCTGAATTGAATCTCATCTGGATCAACTCCATCTGTTCAGAGTACTAATTCTGATATACTAAGACTTTATCTTTTATCTTAATTATATATATTTACTAATTCTAGAGTCTAATTTCATTAGTTTTATTTTTGTTTCTAATATTTGTTACAGATTTTAACAAATTGTCTGATATTTCTCTATTTCTAATTACTATATTTTTTTTTTTAGCATTATTACAGTTCATTGAGCACTAGGCTTCTTTATTAACTGATCTATAATATGTTTATAGTTCTCATATTATATCAGTAGCCACACCCAATCTCTCTCTACTTTACTCTAATACTCACCTTCTCCTCCCCACTCTCTCTCTGAAATACCACCAAGTTGTGGACTACTACAACTTGCCCTCCACTCTTCTTGCATATCCCTTCCACTAGTCACCTACAGTGATCCCCTTTAGGGGCCCCATCCCTTCTACCAACCAGACAGAATGTCTACTATCAAACCCTTCCATCTCACCACCCTCTCTCCCAATAACATCCATCACCCATCCTCAAACACATACTGCCAGTGTCCAGCCAACCCCACCTATATCGCCAACACCCATCTTGAGTATTTCTCTTTTTTTTTAAACGGGATCTTGAGTATTTCTCTATTAGTTTTAAATTATGCGAAACGACCAGTCACGTGAGCAGAAAAGGAGTGTATACTTCCCACCGATTCATTTTTCACCTTTTTATTATCACGAAGAGAAAACCATGTACATGCATGCTAGTTGACTAGAGTATGGCCACGCATTGCAAGCAGAATAGGTATGCTAGTACAAAAAAAAAAGAAACCTATATACAGGAGAAAGGATACGGTTTCAACCGTCGAAAGATATCGGCAAAGTGATTCACAACTTTCCTTAACCCCTGTCAGTCGGGGAAGATACAAGGGCCAACGTAGAGCAAAGAATGAGTCATCCCTTTTTTGTCGTTTCACGGGATTTGATCACATCACTCCTCCGGAAAGCCAAAAAAAAAAAAAGGGGGGGGGAAAGAAAAGGAGATACAGAGGGAGAAAGAAAAAAAAAAAAAAAGGGGGAAAAAAAAAAAAAAAAAAAAAAAAAAAAAAAAAAAAAAAAAAAAAAAAAAAAAAAATGTGAAAAGGAATGTACACTACCAATATATAATAAGATATATGTATAATGGAGGGAAAGATTATATTTATATAGAAAAGCTTCCCAGTCGATCAAGTCCATAACGGAGGCGAGGTATCCGACCGTCCATAGAACAGAATGTAGATTTGCGCACACGGTATTGGGAGTGGTTCACAAATGGAGGTAGAATAAAAGTAAAATAAGAACATAACCGTTGGCGAGGCTCCGTCTTCCACTGCATCTCACGATACACGACTTCACGTGGCTGCAACCTCCCTCGTCACCATCAGCGGATCTCCCCCATCGCCAAACTCAAGCTCCATGCTTCTCACGCCTCTCGCCTCCTCTCTCTCTCCCGTCTCCATCTCCTCCCTCTCTGCGCTCACCCTACGTGACTCGGGCACCATGCCTATGCCCATGGGCATACCCATTCCCACCATCCCCTGCGCTTGCGCCCTCTGTAACGCCGTCACCAGTTCTCTCTTCTCTTGCGCCCCCGCCACGTGCTGCTGCACATGATGCTGCTGAACGTAGAACCCGTTGCCCTGCATTTGCCCGGGGAACGCGTACCCTTCCTCGCCGCAACCGTCGCTCGTTCGAGAGCCCCTCCGGGATTGCGGTGGTGTGTATTGCCGATGGTGCTCGTCGCAACCTTGTAGCGGGTGCACGAACCGGTAGTCTTGCGGCGGCGGCTGTTGCGGCTGGGCTTGTTGCTCTTGGGTAAGGTCGTACCCGAACGAGAACTGATACGGGAAACTGTGGGGCGACGGGGAGCCAGGATGCGAGGCCTGTTGGTGATGCACCCCAAACTCTTGTGGCGGTTGTTGCGGCTGCTCCGGCGCGAACACACCGTCGCTGCTGACGACCTCCTGTTGTTCGAAGTAGTTTATTGGCATCATCTCGTGCGGCACGACCATGTTCTCCGTCTGTTGGTGATGGTGGTGCCGCTGCAGCAGCTGTTCCGGCATCATTCCGTCGACGACGGAGAATCTCCTCTGCTGTTGGGGCTGCTCTTCTTTCACAATCCCTTCGACGATGGAGTACCTCCTCTGTGGCTGCGGCATTTGTTCCGTCACCATCCCTTCCACAACAGAGTACCTCCTCTGCTGTTGTTGTGGTTGTTCCTCAGTTACGATCCCTTCCATAACGGAATATCTCCTCTGCCGTTGCTGCTGCGGCTGTGGGTCAACCTCCTCTTCAACAACACCCTCCACAACGGAGAACCGCCTCTTCTGCGATTGTTGCGGCTGCGGCGGCGACACGATCCCCTCGACCATCGAGAACCTTCTCTGCTGTTGCGACTCCGGCCGCGACAACATCCCCTCGACGAGCGAAAACCTCCGCTGCTGTTGCGGCTGTTGCGGCTCCGGCCGCGACATCATACCTTCGACGAGCGAGAACCTCCGCTGCTGTTGCGGCTGCGGCTGCGAAACCATTCCCTCCACGACCGAGAACCTCCGTTGCTGTTGCGGCGGTGGCGGCTGAGACACCATTCCCTCGACGACCGAGAACCTCCTCCTCTGCTGTGGCTGCGGCTGCGGCTGCAACTGCGACACCATCCCCTCGACGACCGAGAACCTCCTTTTCAACGGCGGCTGCGTCTGCGGCTGCGAAACCATCCCTTCTACAAGTGAGAACCTCCTCTGCGACTGGGGCTGGGGCTGGGGCTGGGGCTGGGGGATCATACCTTCGGCGACGGAGAATCTCCTCGCCGGGATCATACCTTCAGCGATGGAGAATCTCCTCGCAGGCATCATCTCTTCGTCGACGACCGAGAACCTCCTGTGGGCGGCGTAGGCGTCCACAAAGGGGCGTTCCAGGTCGGAGGAGACATAGGACGAGGGTGCAGAGAAGCGCCGCTCCAGCGTCATGGGCGGCGGAGTGGTGGTTTCGGCGGCAGCTCGGTTGCGCGGGTGCCAGATTGTGAAGCGCGCGCGGTACACGTCTACTGCGCGCTGGAGGAGAGCACGGCGGTTGGCGAGTTTGGAGCGGTTGAGCCATGCCTGGACCGGGGAAGGGGGTGGATGGTGGATGGGAGATGTTGATCAGTTTGGAGAACAAAAAAGTGTATCTTGTTATCATCACTGAAACAAAATATGAAATCTCACCAGCTTCCACCCGAGCTCATTCAACGCCTTCTCCCTCTCCTCTTTCCTCCTCTTACTAACAATCTCCTGGTCTTCGATCTCCTCCCTCCACGCGGCCTCGTCCCTCCTCCCTCCTCTACTCTCCTTCCATGCCCGATAAGCCCTGGGGAACACGCAATTGGTCCTCCTAAACGCCTCATCCATCCTCTCCGGGTCCGGCGCCTCCTCCACATCGATGCGTATCCTCACGCGCACGGGCCTCCCCGTTCGCATCGCTGGCCCGGTAAGAGATGCCCCAAGCGAGTACGCGTCGAACGTCAGGTGCTTGGATGGATGCGCGGGTGGTGGTTGGTTCGTTCGCTGCCGTTTCACGGACGGTGGTTGTTGCTGTTGCGCAGGCGTAGAAGAGAAGTAATCGTACGATGGCAGCAATGAGCCGGGCGCGCAGGAATCCTCGTCGTTGTCCTCGTCGTGGTGGTGGAGAGGTTGCGAGTATGTGTTGTCACTCTCCGGGTCGTGATACCCCTGCATTTCAACGGGGCTATGGACATGATCTGACGACGAGGACGCGGATGAGGATCGTGACGGCGTGACAATGTTCCCCTGGTTATGCCCAGCCGATCCCGTCTGCTCGCGGCTCGCGCGACGCCGGAGGGTGCCGATAAGGAGCTTCTCCTGTCTGACGACGCGGCGGGAACGCATGGTTGGATATCTATTTCGGAAGCTGTCGACGGCGCGCTGGAGGAGACCGCGCTTGCCGCACAGAAGCTCCGAGTTGAGCCACGCGAGTCGCCAGCCAAGAGAGTTGCACTCGGTCTCGTAATGCCAGCGATTGCCGTGGTAGGCCTCGGGCGGGCAGTAGGCGCGTGGGTAGAGGCAGTTGGCGTGCTTGAAATCTGGCGGGATCGGGTCTACCTCGCCATCAGCGGAGGTCACGGTCTCGATGTCAACGCGGATGGTGTAGGTGCGGTTCTGGCCCTTGACCGAATAGGTGAAGGTCACGTACTCGATGCCGTTGCGGTGGCTGGTCACGGGAGCCGAGGCCGGGAGCGCGCGCACAGGTTGCGAGCCTTGCGGATTGGCGGGGGAGCTGGAGGTGTCTGACGGGGAGAGGGGGGAGAGGGGATGGACAGGGGAGAGAGGGGGGTCGGCGTCCGAGGTGCCGAGAAGGGCACTTGGGGTAGGGGGGTCGGTAGGAGAGGAGAAATAGTTTGTTGAGGAGGATGAAGTGGATGAGGTGTCAATGGTCGGTGACGAGTCCATGTATTCCGGGAAGCTAAGTGGGTGGTCGGCTGGCAAGCGTTGGGATATGGCGTAGACGGCTTCAGGGGGAAGGATCTGGGGAGAGGAATGCTGCTGCTGTTGCTGCTGCTGCTGTTGCTGCTGCTGCTGCTGCTGCTGCTGCTGGTGATCTACGCCCCACTCCATTGGTGCGGAAGATGAATCCATGTACGCTGACGCGGAGTACGCGGGCGGCGGTGTGGGCGGAACCATAGAGGGCTGCACCAGCAACCCGTTCATGGCACTCGATACCATCATACCGTTGACGTCACCGGGGCCGCTTGCTACGGTGGGCATCCCGACCATGAGCGACGGCTGTGAGTGTGAGGCCTGCTGGCTGTTGCGACGCGATGACCTTCCTGACGGGGGGCCGTTTGACATGGACCCCCTTCTCCCCTCGGGATACCTCACCGGCTCGAATGACGACCAGGCCGGCTCGTCATCCTCGGACTTGCGTCTCTTGACGCGTTCGACAGCGCGCTCGATTTCGCAGAGCTGATCCTGCGTCAGCGTAGCGAGGGCCTTCTCTGTGAGGTGGAGTGAGACGAGGTCCTGTTGCTGATGCTTGATGTCTTGATCGGGTAACTGTACGCCGCCGGCGTCGAAATTATTAAAAGTAGTGTTTTCACCGCTGCCGTGGCCGGTCCAGTGGCACTGGAGCGGATTGGGCGGTGTCTTGATGGCTGGCGTCCACGTTGACGGGTCCATGTGAGAAGCGTAAGTTGGGTTGAAGATGTGGGTAGCCGGTGGTGCGGAATGATCTTGAAGGTGGTGTGGGTATGACGAGGGTAGATAGGACGAGCTAGTTGAGGCCGAAGACGAACACGACGACGACGATGATAACGACGATAATGACGATGACGACGACGGTGGCGACGTGATTGCGTGAGTCAGGGGCAGGTCGTTCTCGTTTGTAAGCATATTATACTTTTTTTTTTTTTTTAAGTGGTTCAAGTTGTAATATGTATATATCGTAAATAGATGCTAAGTGACGAGTAGTTATGCGACGCCTATGTATTGTGTGTGTTGGTATGTATGTATGTGTTGTGTTTGTTTGCAGAGGACGCGTTCCGTTCTAGAACTGTCTTTCTTCAGAGTGGGGGAGGTTTGTGTAAGGTTCGGCCGGGTGAGGGCACGCGACAGTCCAATCTGGGCGATGATTGATTGGAGAGAGGGAGAAAGAGAGAGAGAAGCGGAGCGGGAGAAGTCGTAAAAAGGAAAAGAGGGGGGAGATCGACTGGAGTGAAAGCAAAGCTTGCCAGCAGAAGTGAGTAGTTGTTGGGTTGGAACAAAACCAGAACAACCGCAGACCCCTGCCAATTCGCGCGGCAATGTTTCCTACTAACACCGCAAA
>RBNI01005021.1:0-13127 GCA_003990745.1 Jimgerdemannia flammicorona | reverse complement strand
TTGCTTTTTCTTTTGCTCGCTACACTCCTCCCTCGTTTCTCATCTAATCAGATCTTTGTCCCTACTCAGCTCCCCTCCACTTCCCACCGCCAACCCAGGACCTCTCTGACGCACTGGTCCAGCTAGTCTACCGCGGTTCCGAATGCCATTACGACTACGTTCTCAAGTTCTCCACCGCCAAGGCGGGATCCACCCCTGCGAACCAGAAGCAGCGCCAAAAGTTCGAGATCGCCCTACTGCGCAAGGGGCTCGTCGTCGAACATGAGCCCAGTATCGACAGGGACGACGTCATGTACGTCAAGATTCTCGCACCGTTCAATACGTTGTGTCGCACCGCGCATGAGATAAGGCTCAAGAGGAGGTTGCAGGTAGGTTGACGATGGGTGGAGATGGGAAGAAAGAGCTATGTTAGGGCGAGGAGAATCGGTTTGAAGGACGAATGTTAGTGGAAAACGAATCATGGATTTACAGACCTCGGCTTAGCATTTAGCCATCTAACACCTCCCTCCCTCCCTGCCCATGCAGTCCTCCCTCTTCCCGCCGCTCCACCCGACCGATCTTGTCACCTTCACCATCAATCACCTTCCACCGCCACTCCCGACGCTGCTGGGCCACGCCATCGACGTGCGCAAAGAATCCGCTTTCTTCAAGCCGGAGGATCTGTACAAGTTCGAGGGCGCCGAACAGGGAATGGCCTGGGCGGACATCGCGCTCAGATTTTGGGACTCGGGAAAGAGAAATTTGCTGGTACGTATCGAGATTGCTCGGGTGGTAGATGGTTGCCGGTTCCACTCGTCTCACATAAGCACCCGTGCCGGATCACTCGCCATCCAGGTTCACAACATCCTCATCCACGCCGAGATCAAGAAGCACCACACTCTGTCCCAGCTCCGCGGTACCGGCCTCCGCTACCTCCTCCACGAGAAGGTCTACACCGCTGCCTACACCCTCCACGACGGGCCTTACAAGGACACGCCCTCGCATTACGTCCTCTATCCATCTACTCCCTCAACTGACCCTAACCTCGACTCCGCCGAGGATGCCGCGCGCGTTGAAGGATCCGTCTACCTACAAAGGGCCAAGGCGGAGGTGGGATTAAACGCGAAGCCGGGATTGGACGCGAAGGCGGAGTTCAATGCGCCGGATCTGCCCAAGCCGAGGCGCATGCGCGAGTGGTTATATAACAATTGGGTACTAAGGTGGACAAGGGTACAGCCATTACAAGAGGTGCGGATGTATTTCGGCGAGAAGGTCGCAATCTATTTCGCATGGTTGGGTGAGTAAAGGGGCTGGTGGAAAGGAGAGGGGATAAGAGGTCCAATTTGGTTAATTCTGTAAGGAAGGTGGTGTGTATGAGATGCCGGTCTCGGGCTTTGAATTATTTCAGGATGGTTTTATCGAACAGGAATGACAGACAAAGCGCCTTCATTTATGCTGTCCTCTCCATGCCCCGCCGTCCACTCTCATCAAACCCCCCAGGCTTTTACACGACTTGGCTTTGGATCGCTGCCCCGGTCGGCTTCGGTGTCTTCGTTTACGGCGTCGTCATGACCTCGAGGTACTTTTCATAACTCATTATCTCACATCCCCCTTTGTTCCATAGTTACTTCGCTTTCTCATCCTCCTCCTCTTCCTCCTCCCCTTTTTACCTACCTTATCTAAAAGTTACCCCGAACTCCCCGTTGCAACGGGTTCCACCGCCGCCACGACCATTCCTGCCACCCAGATCATCTCGCGCGTGTTCGATAATGCCACAACGGCGCCGTTCGCGTTCTTCATGAGCGTGTGGAGTGAGTTATGATTTTATTTTATTTAGTTTATTGAAGGGGGAGGGGATTTATTTGGAAGTTGTGGATTTTGGAAAATTTACTACCTTTGATTGAGAATAAATGACTTATCTGCTATTTATTTATTTACGTCGGGTTTGATTAGCGACCTTGTTCCTCGAGTTCTGGAAAAGGAGGAATTATATTTTGCAGTGGGAATGGGACGTTTTGGAGTTTGAGAAGGAGGTGAGGAAGAAATATTGGTGTTTTACCATATCTTACAGTTCGTCAATTATTTACTTTATCTTCGCTTTTTTCTGTTACAATTTCACGCTCTCTCAATCCATTTTCTTAACACCACCTGCTGTATGCTTAACAGGAACAACCACGCCCCGAATACTACGGAACGACGGTTCGGATTTCGCCCGTGACGATGCGTGACGAACTTTACTATCCATCGAGCCTCAAGCTGACCAAGGCTGTAGTATCGGGCATGCTCGTGGGGGCTTCGGTATGTGATTTAGACGAGACGAAGTTGAGACGTTTGGGCGATATGAGTCGATATTTTTATGGTGTCATGGGTTGGCACTTAACGGCAAGCTTATCGGCTCATGGAAGGAGAAACCAGCGGCGTTCACCCCTTGTCCATTGACATGTCTGAGATGTCTCTGCTTACCATCATCCATTTCCCCACCCGCGTCTCGTCACTCGCCTCAGATACTTATCGTATTATGCACGGTCGGCACGCTGATAGTCTTCACTGCCTGGACTCGGTCCGTACACGCGCTGTCAGGGTACTGGAGCGCCGTGGTATCGGCCATGGTCAATCTGGCCACAATCATGCTTTTGAATAGGGTAAGGATTTGGGAGGGCCTTTGGGCGCTGTGAAGGGCAATATTACGATATACGATTTGGGAAATAGTAAGATGCTCTATTTTAAGTTGTATTATTAACACGTCAGAGTCTGGTTTGGTAGGTGTATGCGAGATTTGCGGTGATCCTGACCAATTTCGAGAATCATCGGACGCAGACGATGTATGAGGGTGCGTTAGATTTTCTTTCTCTCTTTTTAATTTATTACGATCTAAATTTATTTGTTGTATGTGGTGCTGGTCGTTGGATGACCCATATATTCAAGCTAATTCCCTCTTTCAACCGGACGCACTTTTCTTACCAAAATTTCAGGCTCGCTTATCGTCAAACACTACCTCTTCAGCTTCATCAACTTCTACTCCACTCTCTTCTACATCTTGATTTTTAAACAGCAGGTACGTACCACAACCCCAGTAGCCTTAAAATCGAGTATCGATATCCATTCTTATTTTTATAATCCTGATTTGTCTTTGACATGCTTGAACTTTGTTTTTTCTTTAACTAGTTTGGGCGGAATTTGCTCGGCCAGTCTGAGTTGGACGATCAGTGTCAGTACGGCTCGTGCATGACCGAGCTGACCATCCAGCTCGCCATTACCTTCGTCGGCAGGCAGGCGATCGCGCAGGGGCAGGAGGTGTTTATACCGTGAGTGGGGGCATTATTTAGAGTTTTTTCCTGGTAAGCTTGATGCACGGGACATTGCTTACGGTGTCCTCTCTTCTCACCAAGCTTTCCATCCCCTCTCCCAAAATGCTTCCACAGCTGGATCACCAAACTCTATTACAAGAAGCGTGATTCCCTCGCGCGCCACCAGGGTGAATATGCACACCACGACGTCACCCAGCAGCATGGTCTCCCCGCAAGCAACCCACTGGTCTCCCCGCACCCGACCATGGTCCCGCAATGGGTTGAGGACGGCCACCTGCCTGTTTATGACGACTCCATCTTTACCGAGTATAACGAAATGGTCGTACAGTTCGGGTTCGTTTCGCTCTTTGTTGCCGCGTTCCCGCTCGCGCCCCTACTTGCACTGCTCAACAACGTGATCGAAGTTAGGAGCGACGCGTATAAGGTGAGGTTAGCTTAAAAATAGGGCGGGTGAAAATATTTCTCTGTGTTAGTGTATAACGTTGGTTTGCAACTTGTTTCTAGCTCCTAACCGCATATCAGCGTCCTGTCGCATACCAAGCTCAAGATATTGGTATGCACTTCTTGTCAGCGCCCTTCTCTTTCTGATCCTCCAACTTAATATAATCTAACCACTGAATATATATATATACATATATTCCAAGGCATGTGGGAAAAGATCCTGAATATCCTGTCGATCATCTCGGTCCTCACTAACGGCGCAATTATTGCCTTCCAGTCCGCCTATATGGAGCGTGTACTAATTAACAGGTTTGGCCAGGAGAACCTGCTGGCCAGCCGGTTGGGCTTTTTGATCGTGTTTGAGGTGTGTTGGGATGGGATTGTTCGATCGGGGATGCACGTAAATTTGGTTGAGTGGCGTAAGTTTGGGTACGGCCCGAGATACTTTTGAGATGAAGGTGTAGCCGACACGCCTGCTTATGTCTCCGATATCTTTACGCTTGCGACTAATTTCAATAATTCGCCCTTCTCCGCTCACCCACCAATATTCCGACCTTCCCCTCAACCTCCAGCACGCCGTCCTCCTCCTCAAATTCCTTCTGGCCTACTTGATCCCCGACATGCCGACCTTCGTAAAGGTCGCCATCGAACGTGAGTCCTACACTGCTCGCAAGAAGCTCAGCCCGGCAGATGACCCCAGCGACAGTGACACGGATACCGACTCCAGCCCCCATTCCCCCATCCCGGGTTCAGGCGACGAGAGAATTGAGATGGACATGGAGCGTGGGAGAGCGCGGTCCGACGCTCTCGCGAGGGATAGCGCGTTGGCGGCCACGGCTATGAGCGAGGGCGTGCCGATGGGAAGGAGGGAAGCGCCGGAAGGGAAGCCAGAAAAGAGAAGGAGGAGTGGGAAGAGGAAGGCAAGGGGGGAGTGAAGGGTCGATGGGGCGGTGCTCTGGACTTTGGGATTACAAGATGGAAGGTGTGATGGGAGGCGTATTTTAACGAGTAATAATTAGCCGTGTTGTCAGATATGTTTGCTACGTCTCTTGTACATAGTCTATCTATTGCGGATTTAAGAACGTCCGTATGTGTAATATATCTCCAAAGTAATGTTTGAAACTAGTCTGGAAGTTGTCGATATTGCCGGTTTTGAAGGTATCTCCGCCATTCGTTAACGTTGCAATTCTAATTTTCGACTTTCCAATTAAAAAGTGCTACTTCTATTCTGATTTGTGATATCTTATGCATTGCAGAGAAGGATGTAAAATACACAACGGCCAATAAATAGGAACAAGGAACAAGCTTCGACTTTTCAGACCTTCCCATTCTGACTATCCTCCTGGCGGTTCTGCCCCAGTATACGATGGTAATTCCGTTCCTTCCATCGTGGTATCGTATGTCGGTAAATCATATTCTATCGTGGACACCGATGGGATATCGCCGATCCCAGGCGGCGCAAACGGCAGCATCGATACAGGGATCGGGAAGTGAACCCAGAGGTCCTTCTGTTCTTGCTCGTGAACGAAGACGACGCGCGCCATGATATGATGCGTCACTTCCAGGCTTGTCGTCTTGATTCGTGGGTGCAATTTGACCTTGTTGAGCGGAAGCGTGATCGAGACGGTCGCATCCAGGTTCGCTGGGTCGGAGTAGTTGGCGTATGCTTCCGTTTCTAGATGTGAGGATAACGGTTAGATGGAGGTTGCAGGAAGGTATAACGTTTAACCATTGGGCAATATTTGTGGGGTGACTGACTGACTAACCTCCTGGTGTTGTTTCTGTATTCATGAAGGATTGGTTGTGACGGTTGGAGCCGCCGGGTTCGATCCCGGTGCCGCTGGCATCGGAGTTTGAAGACGAATCCGATGCTGCTTGTTTTTGTTCTGGTGCTCTGGCTGCAGCGCCCCAGGGGTTACTATTTCGCAATGTGTATGTTCGTAATGATTAGGAGAGTGCTCAGAACAGGAAGCTGAACAATCTAGTGATCTGATGCGAAGCTTTACTCACAGGAAGCGCTCGTTCTGTTCAAGGGTGACGACCACCTTTTTCACCCGTCCAACATCTTGTAATGTCTTGATTTGCAGCGATAAGTGGGTCTCGGTCTCGTCCGTGCAAATCACTTTTGGGACGAAGAACTTGTACTCGATGATTCCCTCCCTCTTGCCCTTGTACACCATCGGAGGCAAGGATTGCGCAAGATCCAGACTGGATATCAGACTGCGACTAATGTGTATGTCTTTGTACCTTCTCGTCTTGTTGCTGCCGAAGAGGGTCTTGTCGCAGATCAGCAATGCTGATAGCTGATAGTCGCAGGAACCTACGTTGATCTTGAAGCTCGGCGGCAGATCCCCTGGCAACTTGAACTGCCAGGTCAACTCAGTCGTTCCCTCGGGTAGCTCGCGGTTCTCGGCCAAGACGGCGTCCTCACGCTTCACCACCTTGAAGTAGTAGTAGACGCTGGCCACTGCCGACTTCCCTGTGAGTTTCAACGAGAGGTTCTTGATCGTCAGCGGTTTGGTCAGAACGAGCTGGATCTTGCCGCGGAGTGTGGCCGACACGCTTGGATTTGGCGGGCCGAAGAAGTCAATGTACTCGTTGTCCACCGTGATGCTGAAGTCTGAGATGGCCCTCATGTTTTGGTCGCGGATTGTTGAATTGTTAATGGTGAAAAGTTTGTGTGGGGGATTTTATATTGTCGGTGTATACAATGATCGAAGCTAAAATAGAATTGCCTGTGTACCCGAATAATTCCATGGCGACTGGTCCTGAAAGATGTGACTCACGGGCCACCTCGCTCGACAAGGTGAATGTAAAATGCATCAGCTGAAGCTGATCATCAACCATATGAGTAGTTATGACACCGATCAGGGATCAAGATATTCATGTTGGACAGGCCGCAGTAACTTCGATAATTCCGATTGCGTTTCATACATCCTCGAATTAAAGTTACTGCGCATTTGGAGTCCGCCCTCAGACCGTTCGGAGTATAGTCTCGTGAGCGCAAGCACAGTGTATTATTAATGTCGCGTTTCGCGGATAGCAGAGTGGTACATACGTATATGTATGTATTTTTACAAATATGGAAACTGGCAACTATGACGCTTTCCAGAGTATTATACTCAAGACAAAAAGGGCCAAGTGAGATTGCACGACGCCAAATAAACAAAAGCAGTGGAGAAAGAAAATGACCACATGGATGTGCGCATTGGCCATCAATAGGCAATAGGGATCATTAACCATCGTTAATCAGAGATCCTTGAATGGTAACTAGTTTTTTTCGCAAGGGAAAATTCCCTGACAGCTTCGCTATCTACGAAATAGCTTCCTGACGTGGCGCACGCGAATCATACCCATATCGAGCGATACTTGATGCGGCCATGACAATCCCTTATTTCGTACATTAGCTAACTGAATCTTACATATGGCGGATTTCTTGGCGACGATGCAGCAAAGTGACATGCAAGCAGGCGAACAGTGGGACAATGGTGCAGAAGGAGTAAGTGGTGTAATGTCCTGTTCACGTCTGAGCTGAACGAACTGAACGAACCCATTTCGCACAAGTTGCAGGTACAAGAGTCTATGTCCAGAAAGAGTAGGTTAGGCGCTGCGAGTCATAGCGGCAGAATGGTTTGCCGCACATCTCGAGAGTGATCAGCTCAAGGCGGGCGACCATGCGTCAACTGTAGACAAGAGATGCGTTCACGTTCTAATGTGCACGACTTCCAACGAATTTTCAGCATACTGCAACTGCTTACATTATCCGCATGGGGTATTCGATCGGAGGGTAAAATCAAAGCACCCGTCCTACGACGTAGGTAGTGCTGATCCAACAAAAACCGAAGACGGCCATCGGGAACCCGATGGACATGAAGTAGAGAATGACCAGCCACGCATCCCTGTCAGATATTGACTCCACGAAATAGCTAAACTCATTGGCTGTCGGCGCATTGATGTCAATGCCAGTGTGTTCGATGAGACGTCGCTCGATAAGGCGGAGTTGTTGGATGGGCTAGAAACTGACCCGTTGATCGTACGTTGGTGAGGTGGTTTCGAGGAGCTCTTTCTGCAAAAAGCGGATCGATGAGGCGGAGTTGTTGGATGCGCTAGAGGCTGACTTGTTGATGGATGGGGTTTGGAGGAGCTCTCTTTGCAAGAGGGGCTCTCCGGACTACATGATGGCAGGTAAATTATTTCATGAGCTGGAGAGGCGTTATTGGATTCGTTATCAGATACTTGTTGATGGTACGGTGGTTGGTTTGGAGGAGCTCTGTCCACAGGAAGGTCTCTCCGAATTTCATGATGGCAGTTAGATTATTTCCTGAGCTGGAGGGGCGTTATTGGATTCGTGATCAGATACTTGTTGATAAGCTAGTTGGTAGATTTCATAATAGAGAGGGTATGCTCCTAGAGTGGTGTTCTACTACCTGGATGGTGGTAGTCCTTAGAGTTCTTGAAAAACATCTTTGTATTCTTTAAGTAGTTCTTGAAGGCTTTCTTCTTCTTTATCTTCATCCTTCAATAGTTCAGAAAGATTATCATTATCTTCTTCTTCTACTGATAGTTTCTTGATGTATACATGTAGATATATTGTTCTGATTTCTGGATTAGCTTCTTCATTTAGATGACAGAGATAATATCATACTTGAGTTTTACTTTCTTTTTGGTCTGTTCTAGCTATAGCTTAATATACCCTAGGGAGATTATATTGATTTATCAGTTAATATGAGGAATCTCTTATATGAGCCAGAATTTTCTAAGGATAAGGTTATGTCCTGGGAGATATGTAGTGTAGAAGGTCAGCTTCATAATATAGTCTCCTAGTTATAGGAGTGCATTCTTGCAAATTTTGGAGAGTTTCTGAGTTGTTCTATTATCAAATATAATAATGTTGCCTTCTGGCTTTCTTTGTATTTTAAGGTTGAATTTATTAACTATTTCTTATTAAAATAGTACTTGCTTGCTCTACTGTCAATAAGGACCTTAATAGAGTTTTCTTCAATTTTTTCTTATAGGTAGATATATTCAAAATCATCTTCTTGCTAAGTAGTAATTATTTCTCAAGTAGTTTTTTGTTTTCAATCTTATACTTCTCTTTGTTATTTTTTTTTATCTCATCATTTAGAAATAGTTGGCTTATACTTTTTAGATTCTAAGATATATATAATATATTTATCTATATACTTGAAATAGTATATATATATATCTTAATTCTATGAGAATATTATCTAGCTGGAATATATCTTTTTTTTTTTTTGTTTTATAGACTCAGAGTCTTACAGATTTTATTAGAAGAGAACCTAGACTATATAAGCTAAAACTCTCCCCCACTACCTACTAGACATTATTCTCTTATTAACCTAGACTACTGAATTATCCTATAGTCTTACTATTTCTACTATATATATCAGATATATCAACTCTCACTATATAGACTAGACTTATCTATTTACTAGAACTAGATCATCATGACTATATATGAGAGTATACTTATATATTAGATCTAGCAATACCAGGACTGAATAAGGAATAGCTCTCTGAACTCTAAACAAAGACTCAAAATAAAGAAAAACCCCCCAATTAGTCAACAGAAGACAGAATAGATTCAGAGTAGATGAGTAAAGAACTTATATATAGAATTCTCTCAAAAGAACTAATATATGGGCTAAGGCTTGAAAAAGCCCCACTCTTACTCTCCAAGTCTACAGGCCTTGATTATATTGCCATATCAGCTCTTAGTTCTAGTTAGGTACTGCTAAATGAGAGAGATCTCATTCCTCAAGCCTGCAGGCCTTAATTTTATTACTGTATCAGCTCTCAGTTCCAGTTGGATATAGTCAGGATACTGGTCTCTATACTATCCCACCCTCTGTCAGTCAATCAAAAGATCCCAAGATAACACTTACTCCAACTCTAATGACTGTCCCCAGCCTGATACTCTACTGGTCTATTATTATTACTCTTTTGCTTATCTATAATAGCCATCTTCTCTTCCCTCCCAACTCTATCCAAAAAGTAGTTATCTATGCTAGAACTATACTTACTGAAAAGCTCACTAAAGCTCAGAGAGCTCCACTATAGGCACTGAGAACCTATAAGTAATCTATACTGATACTTGATACCCAAGGTCAGTCAATTCTATATATAGCTCATGATATATCAGATGATACTTTGTTGATAATAATAAAAGGAAGAAAGTACTATACTAAAATAAGTATACTCCAAATATAGCTAAAGACACTAGAAATTACAAAAAAGTAAAGAAGATACCAATCTAATACTAATAAAAGAGTAACTCATTATTATTGTCTCTCTCCTACTATACTCTTATAGATACAGCAAACCAACCCAAGGTAAAGGGGGTAATAATAGAGAAAAGGAGACTTAAAAGATTGTCTATCAAATCTTATACATAATCAGTAAGATAGTAGAGAAAGAAGCTGTGGCTAAAATATATCTATTAGTAATATGCTGGTATTATTTCTGATCTTAGTCTTGAGATTCTTTAATATAAATAATCTTTTATATCTTAGTCTTCTTCTTGGTCTTGACAGAGTACTTTTCTATTGATCTAAAAGTTTTTTCTCCTTTATTAAAAAGTAATAGCTCTTTTATTTCTTTAACTTCAAGATTACTATATATATATATATATATATAACTTTGATGATAGCTTGGGTAATTTGTTTTTTATATATAATTTCAACTGATTTCTATTTAGTATTATATAGTAGAACCTTGATTTCTTCTTTGAATTCTTATTCTATAACTTCTTTAGCTATATAGAGTCTCTTCTTCTTAACTAGACTGTTTCTTTCTATAAAGATAGATATAGAGTTTCTTGAGAACTTATATTCTGATACCTGTGCTAATAGTTACTTAATTGCTTAATTTAATGGTTATTTCTATACTTAATTAGAGATTATAGCCAGTATCAGATTTATGTACTTTATTTGAAATTTATACAGTGATGTGGAATCTCTTAATCTTGATCTTCTTGAGGATTTTTTTGAGATTATCTCCTATTATAGTAATAGTATATAAAGAAAGGTAATTCTTTATTTATATTAGTCTTCTTATTAGAGTATTCATAGAATATATATCCATTCTTTTTATAGTAAAAATATACTTCTTTTTTCTTAAGTTCTTCAAATTTCTTATCAGATAGTCTCTTGTATCTATCTTATAATTTCTGAAAGTTATTCTGAGATTTGTACTTCTTCTTAAATTGACATCACTTATCTCTTTTATTATTATTTCTGTTATCTCTTAGTCTTTGGGCTACTAAGATAGTATATACTCTATATAAGAGGATTACTTATAAAAGTACTATTATATAGTTCTGGAAGAGTTTTCTGAAAGTTCTAGATATTCTGGAAGACTATTTTCTTTAGGTCAAAAATTAATTTTGTATAGAGTACATCCTCTATACTTATTGATTTCAAGATTGGGTTAATATCTCAACTAAAGTCCTTTTCAGACTTGTTCTAGATGTTCAGGATTTTCCATATTTCAGAAAGTTCAAGAAACTAAGACCAGCTTGGTTGAATTGGTATATTACTATAGATAATACCTAATTAGGAAATTTTGTGATATAGTTAGAAGTGAGACCTAATAGAGTGCAGATTTACTTAAGAGTAATTTGTGGGTTATTAAATAGATTTATTCACTATTTATAATATTGCTATACTAGGAGTAGTTGTATAAAGAGATATTGTAGAAAAGTATTCAGAAGTCATTCTTATCTATTTAAGTCTATTTTTGTCTGAGTTTCTGAGGTTTAGTAAAGAGGATATTTATACTAATAAGAGGCTATCTGAACTATACTAAATATAAATATAATATTTAGTATCTTGCTAAGTTGAAATATAGTTACATAGTACAAGTATAAACTGATATATCAAGAGATTGTACTATTCTAACTATACTAATAACTGCCAAGCTATCTATAGATTTAGATACTATCTAGGTAGTCTTCAATGACATCACCATTAATGATATCATCTCTAATGAGATAGTCATCTAGAAAGAGTAGTTCTTAGATTATCTCTCTTTATTTACTTAGATAATAATACATTGAGACCATATCACTATCCTACAGAATAGCATCATCTATCTCATATACTAGATATAGAGTTGGTGGGCTCACTCTGGGGCGAAGCTCAACTGGAATAAGTGTGAGACGATGGTGCTAGGGAATGGGCTAGTGGGTGGGGACGTCATTGGAACAATTGTCCCTACTGGTGAGGTGGTATGGTATCTGGGCATCTTCCTCTCTGTGTATGGCTCAGTCCTGCCATGAGTGTGGTGGGAGAGCAGAGTGACTATGTGGGGGGAGGCCCTTTGAGGTTGGAGAGGCCGCCATATCTCTCTGGTAGAATGGGTAATAATACTGAATGTATATTGGTTCCCCAAGCTGTGGTATGTGGCCTATCACCTAGACTTCCCAGTGTGGGTGGTGAAGAGGCTGATGAAAGTAGCTAGAGATTGGATTTGGGCAGGGAGGAGGGCCCAGGTCAGTTGGGATACTTTGGTGATACTGGTGGTCAGGGGGGGTCTAGGCCTTGTGGATTTCTCCAAGCGGTTGCACTGCTTGTGAGCCTAGTGGTTGAAGAGAGCTGCTGAACTGTGGGGCGGGGGTTGGGTGCCTCTGCTGCAGAAGGTGTGGGAGATGAGATCCTCCCCTCGAGGGTCCTCCAGAGATCTGCTCTCTATGGTGGGGCTGAATGGTGCTTGGCAGCTGTGATTCAAGGGCTTTTGGTGGGGAGTGGTAGAGAGAGCATACAGAATTGGCCTGCATTGGCAGGGCAATGAGAGAGAGGTGATGTGGGGGCCCAGTATGTGGAGTTGGGATAGGCTGCTCCTGGGGGGTGCCCCACTTGAAACATTTGATATTGGGGATGGAGTAGAGTGTCAGCAGAGTCTTGGCCTAGATCTTTGGCCAAGTGGCTGGCAGGCAGCAGGGATCAGCAAGGAGTGGGACTGGGGGGAGGTGGGAGGACTTGAGGGATTGATTGGTAGGGGGGATAGGGAAGGAGTGGATTACTTTGGGCTGGGCATTGGCTATTTGGGTAGGACTGGCCAGTCACTGGTTTTTTGTTTTTGAGGATGGGAGCTGACAGAGCTTGGAGAATCGGTTGAGGCAGTGGCATAGGCTTATGGAAGACACCTTAATGGGTTGGTGGCTTGGCTGGGGGTTGCAGGGTGGATGGTGGTGCCACTTAGTGGAGATAATTTGTAGACAGAGTGGGGGGAGAGTGGGCATAGTTGGTGAAAGGGTGATCTTTATTGGTGAGGAGGTGGGGAGGACCCCCCCTATGGGGATTGGGTAGTGAGTGGTGATGTTGTATACTTATTCATAGACTGGTAATAAAGACGGAGTCCAAGTGACTATAAAAAAAA